>CM042014.1:52878591-53046091 GCA_023525715.1 Cichorium intybus | reverse complement strand
TGAAATTACCTAAAGTTTTGCTTTGTGTTGATTTATGCATGATTTCGAACTTTTAATATAAGAACTTGAAGCGCAATGTCATGTGTAAATTTGATTTAAGGTTTTAAATTTCTAATAATTTGATCGATCATTGAGTTTTATCCGATTATACGGTTTGGATTTTAGATTTGATCATTAAAAGAGAAAAAGGTTGAAGTTTCACTGTTAACTCTTAACGCCGTCTGTCTATAATCAGCAGTATAGGAGAAATGGATTTGATTTGCTTTTGTAAACTGACGATCTAGCTCTATATTTTGTTCTTCGGTTCTTATATTACCGCCATCATGTGTGAGGATCCTTTCTTTTGGACTTTTTGGTATATTGCTTTTGATTACGAATGTTATCGATTGATTATGTTTTGGCAGGAGGGGGATTCACAATTTTTGCTTTTTTACTTGATTTGTCGTTGATGCAATATTCTCTATTTGGTACCTCAATCGAAAATCATAAATCCGTTTTCTAGCGTATGTTTTTAATGAAAAATCGGTAAGTTTTGCATTTGGTGAGGCTGCTGCAGGTCGTTGTAGATGGAAATTGTGATATAGCCAGTTTTCATTTTAAAAACTTCATAGCAAAAAACTGGTCACCCCATGATCCAAGTACATAAATTATTTTGAGTAGTGTCTAATTTGAATCTCTATATACATAAGTTCCAATGTAGTAGTGCTTAAATATCCACACAACTATCAACAAGTTCTTGAAAGAAGGTATATGTGCTTGAACTTATTATGCTGTCTTTCAAACTTTTAATCAACATTATGCCATCGTAGACAAAGAATCCAAGATTTTGCCAGGTGATAAAGAGATGGTAAGGCAGAACATCGACATCTGTGTTTGTAGCACAACTTCCTCCATTGTTGAGGTAAAAATGGTTTCCTAATTCACTGATAAGCAATTGCAGCAAAAGCATGTGGAGGTTGAAGATAGCAGAAGGGGCAACAATCCATACATATACAACACAAACAACTTTGTTGGTAGGCAAACATGGGATTTGATCCTAACTATAGAACTCTAGAAGAGCGTGATGAGGTTGAATAAGCTCGTGTGATGAGAGTGAACAATGTCGTCTCTATCGTGGCTTGTGTAATATGTCCAACCGCACCGGTAACAGATCGGGGAGTTTGTGTAAATGTCATTGTAGGTCTTGAAGGTGTAACAATTTACTATCTTTACCGTTGCTGAAAACTTCAATTTTATTCAGGTTTGATTCACTCCCATATATGTTTATTTGTTTTATTTTCTTTATAATTGATTGTTCCTGATATTAATTGAATGCTTTTTTTTTGTTAATTTGATGTCTTTTCATTGACCTCATGAGGCAATTAGTGTGCCAAATAATGAAGACAAGGGTGAACAGTATGAAAAGAGTGTGTAGATTTGATATTTGATTTCAAAGGAAATTACTGAAGAAGGTAAATTTTATTAATGTTCACAGTTTTTAGAGATTATTTGCAACCGCTTCTGAGTTATAGTGCCAAAATTTTGAAGAATCAAGGTAAAATATTCCTGCCTATTCGTGCTTCAACATGTATACTTAAGACGAGTTTGATATTATGCATCTTTCTTACCAATATACATGGAATCATACATGTGCCTAAGGGAAAAAAGCATTATCGGCGCAAATTTGGGTGTATTAAACAGTTAAAGTATGTTGCTATTAATGGTATTGGTAAATGAGGACGAAATTTGAAAAATGATCAATTTTTTTTGTTATTTAAATTTATATTAACATGGTTGCCAATAATGCAAAATTCTATACTTGCAATCCAAATATACGTGTTATTTTAATGCTCCAAGGTTTCTAAAATTAATCAGATGCATAATGATAGGTTGAGAATAAAGGAGAACAAATTTACAAGAACTATTACAAATATGATGACTACTATGGATGTGCATAAAAACTATAAGTATAAAAGTCAATTAGTTTTGAGTCATTCATTTCTGGATATTTTTTTGAAACAAAGCTAAAGGTTTTTAGTTTCTTTCTATCACAGTTATCTATCAAACACCTTTTCGGAAGGAGATGCCCCATTTCAATGCGATTCACACCCATCAAGCCTGCTTTTAGTGACATGGTTCTTGGAAATACGTCATATGCCTAAATGATGTTAAGGTATGCGACAAACTAAAATATTTTAAAAAATTCAAGCATGGGCAAAATGCTAGAAATAGCAACATACTTTCCTTTTTTGCCAATATAGACAATATACTTCCTTTTTACCTATAATTGCAACTAATATTTGTTTGTTTTTGTATGCTTCTTCACCGTCATTCTCTCTCTAATTATTCGTTATGGAACATTGATTCTAGAATTGTACCATTGTGTACGAGTCATATACCAATAAGAAGGAAGACGGCCACCAATATATTTATGTTTGTATCTTATGTGAACCCATTTACTTTGCATATTTTATTTCTTTGGAACTTGATAATACGTTGCTATTTCATGCATTTCAGGTTTAAGTGATTAGTGATTTTGAAGCAGGGGCTATACATAGTGCACAAGTATATCAAGGAAATGTTATTCTTTTTCTTTTTAGTCCTTTTGAAATATGGTTTAGCACTTTAGTGTGTATGAAAATATATTGGTTATGTAAATTTCCTTTGAATTTAATAAATTGCTAAATATAATAAAATAGTGTAAAACTATATTACAGCTAAAGTTATCATTGGTCAAACTATAAGGTACTTTGTTGAGAAAAAAATGGAACTGGTGTTGCTAATTAGTTGGTGTTCATCTTCCTTTCTTTGGCTTAGAACTTATTGTGAAATTGTGTTGCGACTTTTAACATATACTTTCTACAATATCTTATAACAGTTGAATTTAATTGTGGAAAAGGTGTATAGTCGTTGATGCATTCAATATTGCAAAAAGTTCATTATTAGCATTATTTTTATAAAATAAAATGTTTTTCCTAATATATAAGTTTTTTATTTGTTAATCGTGTAACATACGAGTTTGTAATACACGAGTTTCTAAGCTATATATATATATATATATATATATATATATATATATATATATATATATATATATATATATATATATATATATATATATATATATATATATATATATATATATATATATAGGGGGAGGTTAAAATGAGAACAATTATTAAACTGAGAACATGAGAACAAATCTGGACCACGTAATTTTTAAAAAGGCCCGTCAGGCTCATTCAAGTGCAACCACCCCCAAAAAAAGATTTTATTATTATTTTTTATTTTCGTTTTCATAAAAAAAGAGCAAGTATGTAATTCCAATCGTCTTTATTTTGTATCTCGTCTTCCCATGCCCCTCTCGTAGTCGTCGTCGTCGACCAGAAAACAGATCCAACCAGTTGTTCTCACAGTCATATTCTTCTTCAGCGCAGGCGTCGGCTAGTGTTTGGTGAAAGCAAAAATGGTGAAGAGCCGTGAGGGAGAGCGTATCAAACTCTACACCAGATGAACTGCTCTCGGCTAGAAAAGTTCAAAATCGAACCAGTACCCAAACACATCGCTGGTTCAAATTGAAGGAGTTAACACAAAAGAGGAGGTAGCATGGTACCAAGGCAAGAGCATGGCGTACATCTACAAAGCCAAGGTGAATAATGGATCACCAGTTGTTCTCGGAGCATCTGGTTTGGGTTAATTTAATTCTTAAATTAATTTAATTCGATCATCAGTGCTTGAAATCGATATCTCTTTATTTAATTCAATTTTCATGATCTCCCCCTGCCATCACGTTTGTCAATTCATCGGTTCCGATTGGAAAAGTTGACTTCACGTAATTGTAAGTTTCCAGCGGTAATCACAGCGGCATTAGCACTTCAATGTTTCTATGGATTAGTTTCTTGATTTCTGTCCAATTCATCAAATTAGTTTCCTAGTTACATCGATCAATTTACATTTATTTTATGTTTCCTGATTTCATCAATTGAACTTGTGGTTATCCTGAATTCATTTATTTTATGTTTTTTATTTCAACTTTTGTCTTGATTTCAACTGTTTGAGGATATGCCCATAAGGTGTTCGAATAAATGTCTAAATGAGTTGATCAGTTACAAAATTACATTTGTCAAGATGTTTATGTATGTGTGGAATGTCTTGATATCAACCGTGAATTAAACATAATATATTCATGAACAGTGTTCATGTGATATGTTTTTTCTTCAATCACATGTGATTAAACTTTGTTATTCACATATTCATATGTGATAATTAAAACATGTTATTTATATGCAAATATGTATATAATGAATTTTTTATGTTTAAATAAACTTTCTTATTATATGTATTTAATCACATGTGATTAAACATTGTTGATCACATATGATTAAGCTATTCATATGTAATAAAACTCTATTATTCACATGTGATTAAAACCTGTTTTTCACATGTGAATATGCACATAACGAAATTTTTATTTCTTAATAATTTATTCACATATGATTAAAACTTGTTACTAACATGTAATTAGATCATGCTATTCTAATTCATGCACCTTAGGTGTTCGACAAAATGACTGAAAGAAACTTTCGTCTAAATCCCACCTATCAGTGGTAGTTGTTCTCACTCCGACCTCAAAATACGCCACTAAACTCAAAAAACCAGTCTCACACCCCTATTCTTTGTCATGTTGAAGTCCAAGGAGCTGCAGGCTTGTTCAAGTACCATTAAGCGCTTAATCATATATGATTCTGAAATCTTGTTCACATGTGAAATGTTTTTTCCTTCAATCACATGTGATTAAACATTGTTATTCACATATTCACATGTGATTAAAACATGTTATTTATATGTAAATATGTACATAATAATTTTTTATGTTTAAATAAATTTTCTTATTATATGTATTTAATCACATGTGATTAAGCATCGTTGTTCACATGTGATATGTTTTTTGTTCAATCACATGTGATTAAACCTTGTCATTAAACGCTTAATCATATATGATTTTGAAATCTTGTTCACATGTGATAAGTTTTTTCTTCAATCACATGTGATATGTTTTTTCTTGTTCACATGTGATATGTTTTTTCTTCAATCACATGTGATTAAACCTTGTTATTCACATATTCACATGTGATTAAAACTTGTTATTTATATGCAAATATGTATATAAGGATTTTTTATGTTTAAATAAAATTTCTTATTATATGTATTTAATCACACGTGATTAAACATTGTTGATCTCATATGGAGACACACTTTATGCACCTAAGGTGTTCGAAAAAATGGCTGATAGAAACTTTCGTCCAACGCCTATTAGTGGTCCTTGCACTCACGCCGGCCTCAAAATACGCCACCAAACTCAAAAAACCAATCTCACACCCCTATTCTCTGTCATGTCGAAGTCCAAGGAGCTGCAGGCTTATTCAGGTACCATTAAGTGCTTAATCATATATGATTCTGAAATCTTGTTCACATATGATATATTTTTTCTGTTCAATCACATGTGATTAAACCTTGTTATTAAGCTCTTAATCACATATGATTATGCAAATCATGTTCACATGTGATATGTTTTTTCTTCAATCACATGTGATTAAACCTTGTTCACATGTGATATGTTTTTGTAGGGGTGGGTAGGGTAGGGTGGGTGCTGGTGGGTTGGGTAGAGCGTGAGTTGGTGGTAAAAAAATTAATTTTTTGTGGTGGGGCGGGGTAGGTGGATAAGGTGGGGTGGGTACTGTTGGGTGGGGTGGAGCAGGATTGGGTGGTAAACAAAATTAAAATTTTTTGGTGGGCAGGGAAGGGTAAGGTGACATAGGGTAGGTGTTGGTGGGTGAGGTGGAGCGGGAGTGGCTGGTAAAATATTAAAAATTTTATTTTTTTTTGGTGGACGGGGTAGGGTACGGTAGAGTGGGGTGGGTAGGTAGGTTGGGTGCTGGTGGGAAGGGTGGAGTTGGAGTGTGAAAAAAATAAAAAAAATTTGGTGGCCGGGGGGTGGGGGAGGGTAGGGTGGGGTGGGTGATGGAGGGTGGGGTGGAGCGGGAGTGGGTGGTAAAAAAATTAATTTTTTTGGTGGGCGCAGTAGGTGGGTAGGGTGGTGTGAGGTGGGTAGGGTAGGGTGGGTGCTGGTGGGTGGGGTGGAGCGAGTGTGGATGGTAAAAAATTAATTTTTTTGGTTGGCGGGGTAGGGTATGGTAGGGTGGGATGGGGTGGGTAGGGTAGGATGGGTGCTGGTGGGTGGGGTGGAGCGGAATTGGGTGGTAAAAAAATTAAATTTTTTTTGTGGGCGGGGAGGGTGTGGTAGGGTAGGGGTGGCGTGGGTAGGGTATGGTGGGTGTTGGTGGTTGGGGTGGAGCGGGAGTGCGTGGTAAAAAATAATTTTTTTGGTGGGTGGGGGTGGGTAGGGTAGGGTGGGGTGAGTGAGGTTGAGCGGAGTGGGTGCTGGTGGGTGGGATGGAGCGAGAGTGGGTGGTAAAAAAATTAAAATTTTTTTGGTGGGCGGGGTAGGTGTAGGGTGCTGTGGGGTGGGTAGGTTAGGTGGGTGCTGGTGGATGGGGTGGAGCAGGAGTGGGTGGTAAAAAAATTAAAATTTTTTTATTTTGGTGGGCGGGGGAGGGGTGGTAGGGTGGGCCGTTAAGGTAGGGTGGGTGTTGGTGGATATGGTGGATCGGGAGTGGGTGGTAAAAATTTAATTTTCTTTTTGGTGGACCGGGGTGGGGTTGTAGGGTAGGTGGGTGCTGGTGGGTGGGGTAGAGCGGGAGTGGGTGGTAAAAAAATTAATTTTTTTTTGGCGGGGGGGGGGGGGGGGGTAGCGTAGGGTGGGGTGGGTGATGGTGGGTGAGGTTGAGCGGTAATGGGTGGGGTAAGATGGGTTGACGGTGGAGGTGTAGAAGTTTGGTGGTGGTTGTGGTGGAAGGGGCGGATGGGGCCTATTATAAAAATGTGTGGCTTATATTTGTTGTTCTCAATTTCAATAATTATTGAAATTGTTCTCATTTGAACCTTCATCTATATATATATATATATATATATATATATATATATATATATATATATATATATATATATATATATATATAAATATATATATATATATATATATATATATATATATATATATATATATATATATATATATATATATATAACCAATTAAAAATAATGGTAAAATGTCTTTGTCATATAGTATCATCACAAAAAAACAAATTTAAGGAGCACCAACAGAACATGGGTGGGACCCACAATCATGTGCCAGGTGTCGTATTCAAACCCTCATGATTTTGTGATGCCACTCTATCCGCCAATCATTATCATTCAGCATCACACAGCTGGAGTTTGTTCCGCCTTCCACGTCACCGCTTTCCTTTTACATCCGTTTTCTTGATTTTTTTAGCTACCCTCCACACGTAAGATGATACGTTCTCTTACCGTCCACAAGTATTTTTAAACCGACCCAATCTGACGTCTAAAGATATTTATTGATGTGGTTGATTTATCCGTTAAATTTTATGACAATAAAAACATATCACAATTATCCATAAAATTTTTATAAAGATACCCAAATAATGTTTAAGAACATAAGTCTTATGTTGTTCCTATACTTAAACTTATGCTTAGAAGTTTTGGTTACGTGATTATTGAATTAATCTTTAATTGTTATAATATATTCAAATTCTAGATGAGATATGATTTTATTTAATATTAATATAATTTCTATAAGTATAGAACCATAGCTGAATTTTCAAGATATAAATCTTCTTGGAATATATTCTATTTATAAACAATTCAATACAAATTATGCCTTTCAACTTTTTGTCTTTTGTTGCCAATTACACTACGTATGATTAAACATAAGGGGTGATGAGTGTACTTTTCTTTTCTATAAAATCCCTCCCCCTTTCCTCACATAAGCACTTTTACCTACATAAGCAACAACAATTTCAAGGCTATGGGGAGCTATTCATATGAAACAGATTTTCAAGAAGATCATTACGAATTTTCAGATCAAACAACATTTGATCACGAAATCCCATCTGGGTTCTTCAAGAAACAAGATTCATGGCCCAAAAGCAACATCCCCCGAAGGAAAAATCAAGTCTTTCTTGAAGGGTATGTGGAGAGTTCCGATGAAGATGAACTTGTGACGGCTAAGAGCTTAACAGATGAAGATCTTGATGAACTTAAAGGGTGTTTGGATTTGGGTTTTGGTTTTAGTTACGATGAAATCCCGGAACTCTGCAGCACTTTGCCGGCGCTGGAATTGTGTTATTCAATGAGTCAAAAGTTTCTTGATGACCAACAGAAGTCGCCGGAGTCGCCGGTGGTTGAGGAGACCGTCTCCCCACCTCCGATTGCTAATTGGAAGATTTCTAGCCCTGGTAAGTGTTTTAAAAATATTGATACCAAGATAATTAAACTTGATTTGGGATTTTAGAACTCGATTTACCGATTAGGGTTTTGTGTGTGTAACTCTTTTCTTCAAATTGGTGTAGGTGATCATCCGGAGGATGTGAAAGCAAGGCTTAAATATTGGGCACAAGCAGTAGCGTGCACAGTTAGATTATGCAACTAGAAACTTCATCAATCGGCTGTTCATAGTTTCTTGAATCGTGATCAAGAAGATGATCATAAGGTTGAAAATTGAAATACTTGACTTGGAGATGGATGCTTGAATTTTGTCAATGATGGGTTGGGAAATCGAGGGTTAGATCAAGAAAATGAAGTAAAAAGATAGGAATTTGATGAATTTTGACGAATAGGTCCAGATTATATCGAGTTTTGACACGATTACTTAAGGCGAAATTGATAGGTTTATGGATTTATGATCATTCAATGAATGCAAGCAAATCTCAAACCGATATTATTTTGTAATTTTCTTTTCCAATCTCTCTTTATCGCAAAAAATGAATATTAAAATAATAATCATGAAAATAAATTAGGGTAAATTGCATAAAAGTCATTAAGTTTTCTAATTTTCTCGATTTTGACACTGCATTTTTAGCTTTTGCAATTAAGTCATTATGTTTTCAGAAAAGTTGCAATTAAGTCATTATGTTTTCCAAAAAGTTGCAAAAATGACCATATGACCGGATGGTAACAGGTTACCAGGTCATATGGTCAGATTTGCAATTTTTCAGAAAACCTAATGACTTAATAGCAAAAATAAAACATAGTGTCAAAATCAAGAAATCTGAAAAAGTTAGCGACTTTTAGGGTTTATTTCATAAAAAACCCTAAATTTTCAACTTTTTTCTGTTTAAACCTAAAACTTTATTTTTTTTTATCCAAAAAAAACCTAAATTTTGGAGAAACTTTTTAATTTACCCCCCTAACCCGGTTTTACAGGTTATACATATTTTTTTTTTCCAAAAAAAAAACCCTCAATTTCAGTGATTTTTTCACAAAAAAAAAAAATGTTTCTTCGTTTTTGTAATTGACATAACTTTCATATACGATGTCCAAATTCTACGAACTTTATATCCCTGGAAAGGTCGTAAGTAGTACTACAACTTTGCTTTACTGACTTTTGTTTGAATATGTTCAGATATTTCGCTACACTGGCTTGTTTTCTTATAATAGCTGTATCTTTTGCATACGAGCTTTGTTTTCGACGTTCTATAAGTCGACGGATTCGTAAACACGAATACATCGTATAATGAATATTATTTAAACCAAAATATTATTTGTATGATTTATCGAATTTTACGCTACTATAATCTATTATTCGAAATTATAACGTTTACCTCGATAATTGATTCGAAATAGCGTATTGTAGTATTATAATTTCCAATAATACATTAGGAAAGTTATGAAAATTACATTTCAACGTATTATCCTAATTTGCGCTCTGGTTGACCTTTGTTGACCAAATTTGACGGATGTTACAGACGGGTCGCAAGAAAGATATGCCAACTACAAAAACGAAGAAAAATAATTTTCTTTGTAAAAAAATCCCTGAAAAATCGTTTAACTTGCGGATAAACTCGTAAATGTCCTAAATTAAAAAGTTTTATGAAAAAGAACAAATTGAGGGTTTTTTCGTAAAAAAAAAATTTGGTGTCTTTTAGTCGACGACAAATACTTTATGTCTTTTAGTCGTTGTTTTTCTTCGCGGGCTCGTTGTCGATCATGGCGGGCACGTTGTTTGTCTTCATAAGCCTTTTTATTTCAAATTTCATCCGCTCGTGAAGGTTTAAATTGTACCGTTCAAACTCCAACCACATAAGTGCCACGTCGTGGCTTTCTTGTGACCCCGTCTGTGATGTCCGTCAAATTTGGTCAACAAAAGTCAACCAGAGTGCAAATTAGGATAATACGTTGAAATGTAATTTTCATAACTTTCCTAATGTATTATTGGAAATTATAATACTACAAATAATAGTTTGGTTTAAATAATATTCATTACACGATGTATTCGTGTTTACGAATCCGTCGACTTATAGAACGTCCAAAACAAAGCTCGTATGCAAAATATACAGCTATTATAAGAAAACAAGCCAGTGTAGTGAAATATCTGAACATATTCAAACAAAAGTCAGTAAAGCAAAGTTGTAGTATTACTTACGACCTTTCCAGGGATATAAAGTTCGTAGAATTTGGACATCGTATATGAAAGTTATGTCAATTACAAAAACGAATAAACATTTTTTTGTTGAAAAAATCACTGAAATTGAGGGTTTTTTTCCCGAAAAAAAAAAAGAAATTAGGGTTTTTTCTGAAGAAAAAAAAGTATGTATATACTGTAAAACCGGGTTAAGGGGATAAATTAAAAAGTTTCTCCAAAATTTAGGTTTTTTTTTGAAAAAAAATAAAGTTTTAGGTTTAAACAGAAAAAAGTTGAAAATTTAGGGTTTTTTATGAAATAAACCCTAAAAGTCGCTAACTTTTTCAGATTTCTTGATTTTGACACTATGTTTTATTTTTGCTATTAAGTCATTAGGTTTTCTGAAAAATTGCAAATCTGACCATATGACCTGGTAACCTGTTACCATCCGGTCATATGGTCATTTTTGCAACATTTTGGAAAACATAATGACTTAATTGCAACTTTTCTGAAAACATAATGACTTAATTGCAAAAAGTAAAAATGCAGTGTCAAAATCGAAAAAATTGGAAAACTTAGTGACTTTTATGCAATTTACCCAATAAATTATAACATAAAGTATAATTTTAATACATTCCCTATCTTTTCATATATAGTAATTAAAAGATTATTCACTAAAACGATAATAAGATAACAATATAGAATAAAGTTTATTCTGAGCATATTTTTTCCCTCGCCAACTTCTTTAGCCTAATTTCTTTAGACTTTGGGTTGGGGTTTTTTTCAAATCTTTTAGGCAAACAAACATGTAGGAGTTTAGAAACGTTTTCAAAATATTTTTCTAATAAGGGGCGACTTAGAAAAACGTTCTTGTGTATAATAGAAAGAGAGAGAGGGAGAAATAGTAATGAGAGAAAGGAGAGATAGTCGGCAAGTTGTCGTTGATTATCTTCGTTTTCTAACTTTGTTTCCAACATGGGACGGTGTTTGCCGTCTGTAAACACACTAACGTAGGACGCCGTCGGCAAAATTGGTTCTCACACCATGCAACCTTAGAATCATGATATACATATTTCTAAAAAATACAAATCGCTATCAATTACATGGTATTATTTCTTCCATATTCGATGCAATGATACACCAACATAGCCTGTGATAACTAAAATTTTATGTAAAATAATAAATAAATATAAGTATAGTCGATGTTAAAAAGTTTAATGTTTACGTATACTGAATGTATAATACAAAGGATAAAATGGTCAAAGAATGTAAAAATATGAAAAGTTATGTTTTAAGAATTAAGACTCCTTATTAAGTCATTATGAAGTGATATATCATTTAGAAACTTGCTTTGAAGACATAAGGGGAAAATGGATATTTGGGAACAAAAGTTCAAAAACAATTGTTAAACTTTAAAATTTATATCTAAAAATCTAAAAGGAATTGGAAAAAATTCATCAAGGAGACTTTTATAATATATGATGTAATAAGAATACAGAAAAAAAATTCGGGGTCATTTGAAGTTATAACGAAGAAGTTATGAAGGTTTCAAATTGACAAAAAAAACTTACAAAACTAGCCAAAGTGCTCATGTTTGAGGGTGTATATCGAAAAATGGGGAAAGATTCAACCTTTAAGTCAACAAAAAAGTTGTAAAAATCATTCTTACCTTTCTAAAGATATAAGTTTTGTAAAAATTGGGTATCGCCATGTAGAAGTTATGATTGTGTAAAAATGAGGAAAATCAGAGGTGAATGCTGAAAATATTTGAAGTCAAACAACTAAAGGGTATTTTCGGTATTTCTCAATATTGACCAAATTAAATCAGGAGAAAACCTTATTTCCATTTTCTTCCTTATTTACGCATATCAGAAAATCGGGAAAGGGAAAATAAGAACTAGGGTTTGTCACTTTTTGGGAGGAAAAGAACACACAGACTCAATGGGGTATGTGGTGTGTGCGTGTAAAGCCTGTGTTTATGTATTGATCAATTACCTTGTGATTTATTTTTGAAATAATAAAGAATTAGGAAAAAAGGAAGATAGTGGCACTATTTCCTGTTAGCGACGCTATCTTGGCGGGGTTAGTGGCCATGCACGTTCAGCAAATAGCGAAGCTATCCGCCGCAAACAGCTTTGAAGCCCTAATTTCGTGTTTTGGGCCATATAAATTCTTTAAACTCTAAGGGAGGACGTCATTTGTCACCCCCAACCTCTAAGAAACCCTTGAAACTCTCTCCTTAGCCATTTTTGGTGTTATTGCTTCGTTGGTGAGCTCTTGAAGGTTTTTGGAGTGTAAAGAAGAAGAGAAGGTGCTAGAGAAGAGTATACCAAGAAGGGAATCATCTTGTTTGCACCTTTGGACCTTTGTAAGTGTCCATAACTCTTGTATATTTAAGTTTATTTACTTAAAATGAGATTATGAAGTCATTTGGTGACTTTAAAGGCAATAATGGTTTCACTTTGTTGAATGGGAAGGGATTTGGCCATTTGGGGGCTAGAGGATGGATCATTTCTCCTCTTAGCTTCTGAATCCTAGTAAAATCCCAACCTAGCCTTGGGAATCCTTGTTTGGGATGATTTGAGCTTAGTTATAATCATTTTGGATCTAGATCTTGTTCATGAGCTTGCATGGCTATGATTGAACGATAAAGTTTACCTTTTTATGACTCTAGAGACTGTTTGGGAGGACTCTGGAAGGTTATAGACCTTAGCTTAATGTATTAAGAGTATTGTAAGAAGTTGGCTGAACAGCGGAGTTAGCGATGCTATCTTGGTCAACTGTCGCGATGTTGACCTCTCACTTAGTGACGCTATCTATATATGATAGCGGCGCTAAGTGCAGTTGACCAAGAGTTGATTTTGACCGCTGACTTTGGCTTTTAGGACAGTTTGACTTTTGAGTCAGTCAAACTTTAAGAAATGATTGATTTGGGTCCTACGAAGGGCCCGAGTGATTAAAATCCTTGTTTGATATGATGTTTTGAATTTAGGAAGTGTGGGAATATTTTACCGGGACTTTCTTTTCTCGTTTAGCTGTGAATAGCATCTCCTCACCTTACTGAATGAGATGATGTTTGATATGTTTATTTATGTATGTATGTATATGTGTGTGTCTATATATATATATATATATATATATATATATATATATATATATATATATATATATATATATATATATGTTTACCTATGAACAATTACCGACGGATCGGGACAAGCCAGAGAGTCAAAGAATGAGTTGATTATCGGCGGATCGAGGCAAGCCCGAGAGTTAAAGAATGAGTTTATTACTAGTTGTCTAGGGTAATCCTGGAGACAATATTTGACATATTATGAAATGAATCGCTTGGTAATATGGGGAACTCACTAAGCAATGTGATTACAGTTTAAAATTATTGTTTTAGGTACTCGCAGTAATGAAGGAGCGGGCACGGCGTGACTACACGGCACCGACATCTATTTTCCATGATTTCTGCAATTATTTTCTTTTTATGACTTGTTTGGATTTGTTAAACTCGAATGATTGGTTATTTTATGAACGAATGAATGGGACCTTAAGGTTTTGATTTATAATTAAAGAAAAAAATTTAGAGTTAAATTTTGTGATGTTATTGTGTGTGTGTGTGTGTTTATGCAATCTATGACCGAGAGAATGAGAAATCGAGGGTGAGCTTGTGTTTGTGGTTCGTATTTCAATCAAAGAGGGTCGAGAAACAGATAGAAGCCACAACAGCAGCGGGAACACTGCTGGGAAATTTTTTTGCAGCAACAGCAACGTCGCCAGCAGGGTGGTTGCTGGCTGGTCCAACTTTTATGTTACAACTCCTAAAAAGTTATTATTTGATCATTTGGACAGAACTTTTGAGGTAATCTCTCATTTTCTTGGAACCCTAGATATTTAGAACATGAAACTTGCTAGATATTATGATGCATGTTGGAAACTGGAAGTAGTTTTGATATATCTTGTTTAATGGGTTGAAAAACATCAAAGTGTCAATGTCTAGTAGTAATTTTCAGATTTTGGTATATGATATGGATGACTAAATTGGAATATATAAACTTTAGGTGATGTTAGAAATCATAATTTTGGGAATGTGGAAGTTGGAGGTTGTTTTCAAGTTTATGTCACATAATGGATTCAAAGCATCTATGAATTGTAAATTTTGTGATGTTTCACATGGGATTTTTTAAATGCATGGGTATTGATTCTTGAAAGTATGTAGAATACTTGTTAGAAATTTGAAGTACACAAAGAATCAATGTAACACCCGGTTTCTCATACAAAGTACACCCAAAAATTTTCAACAATTTACACATCAAAATGGGTATACTTGTAATCAAAGCACGGATCAAGATGTTATCATCACAATAATTACATAAAAGGTCCTTACAATCTTAACCAGGTATTACAAATAAATCTACTTCAATTAAAAGGACAGGCTCTAAGTTGTCCATCTTTCTTTATCACATGCCTTCCCCTATCACTGCTACAGATACCTGCAAAACAACAAGATTCTCAAGTGTAAGCTTATAAAGCTTAGTGACTAATTTCAATCACACTCCACAATCTCTCTCAGTAAACTCTCTCATTATTCTCCTTTGCTAATCGCATTAGCAATTATTCCCTTCTTCTTACTCTGAAATCTGCAAACTTATTAGCTTTACAAACACCAGCTAATTAGTAATAATATTAGATCAGGGATAAGTATCACAACTGATCTACTCATAAACTCAATCACACACACACTCATACATACCCTTTTCACAATCAGTTGTACTCAATTATAATACCCATCATGGTTGTAGCAATCAAACTCAAAGACTCTTTAACTCACTCACTCTAGCATATACTCTACTTTTATACTCAGTAAAGACTGTAACTCGTCTCTTGTTATCCACAAATAACAGAAGCACTCTAACTCCAAGCTTCCACAATATCAACATACCAAACATATATGTTCAACATATATATACAATAAGGTATAACTCTTACTCAAGTATTCGGAAGTACTTATCTGATATCGACTTAGTACATGGAACCCCCAATTTACGCGTACCCGTCTCCTGTTCTCTAGACTTGGTTATATCACCATAGTCTAAATCAATTCTCCAACATACACAATTATCTCAATAACATCTAACTCAAAAGATGTATAAATCATAAGCAGGAAAAAGGAGTACAAACGGGAAATATCACTCTATATTTACCAAAACCCCCAAATTTCGCGGTTCTACTCATTCAACCGTAGAATTTCGACAATACTCTCACCAATAACTCTAAAAGAATCCACTAACAATCTACTAACAACATATACAACAATATATAACAAAATCACGAAATCAAAGTTAGGGTTTCAAAACCCCTAAAACGAAGAAATCACTCACCTCGACGAATTAGGAATTGAGAACGCGTTTACGGGGTCAGATTGAAGTCTCCCCACGGTTCCTTACGCATCTCCTGGCTCAATTTGGCAGCAAATCGCCTTAGGAAGCTCTGGAACGAATTTTGGTTATATTTTTCCCGAAATAAGGGTTTGCTACGTTATAACCCCATCAGACACGATCCGTGGCGCGGCCTCTTACAAACCACGGCGCGCGCTACAAAAACACGACCCGTGTTCCGAAAACCCGACTCGTGTAAGTTACGGTATGACTTCAGCGATAAAAACCCAATTCACTCACCACGACGCGGCCTCATAAAACTCGCGGCGCGCTACTGAACACGACCCGTGCTTATAAAGCACGACCCGTGTAACTTACTGCAAGCCTAAAAGGATCACAAAAGTCTCTTACACGACCCGTGTTACCCTAACACGACCCGTGTAACCTCTTTTGACATTTTTAAAGGTTTAAACTTCTTCCAGATGGGTTTCTAATCACTCGAACTCATACAACAACCTAACTAATCTTAATCACAACAGGATTAGTATAAAATAAGGTTTCAACCTCTTCCCACTCATCAAACAACTCATACGTAAAAATCACACCGACAAAAAGGTAATAACTCTATCTACCTTATAAAGCATCTCAAAATAAAAATGGGTCTTACAATCAAGAATACATTGGTTGATAACTTAATGATTAGACAAATTTGACTTTTGTATTAGTCAAACTTTGAGTGTTACATTGAATTTGTGCATAAAAGATTTATAAAATGGTGGAGTTAAATCTTAGTGTGAATGAATGGTTCTAATAACACCATTGGAAGTGTTTTTGATGATTTAAGCAAGAATGGGACAAATTTTGTTAATATAAAATTGGTTTGAAATATGTTAGTACACTTGGATTTTTATAAATATTGGAAACATATTGGAGTTAGTAACTTGTCTAAATGATATGAAATTATGAAATACAAACAAGAGCTATTCTTGAAGATAATGATAAAGTGTTGGAATGGAAGTGGGCATTCCAACCCTTATGGGACAATTTTTGGTATTGTACAAAAAATGACACAAATGAGAATATAGAACTTAATTGGAATGATAAATATAAGGTAATGGGAACATGTGGGTAATAACTTGGTGGGAAATATCTGAAAGGTTTTCTGTAAATCTATGAACTAAAATCCTAAGTTCACATGCAACCTAGATTGGATCTATGTTTTCTAACTTTGAACATATAATAAAATCCCTAAAGGCCAAACAAAAATTACCAAAAGAAATAAAGAAGAAAAACTAACCTTTTGATCCTTAGATCTCTTGGAAGCAAGCACCACAAGTGTCGTGCCTCTAATGGCTCACACCCTTAGAATTTCGTGGCTTATGAGGGGTGGAGGAGGCCTTTATTTATACCCTCCGGGTGATAAGCAATAAGGAGTATAACTGCCTTATTTAAGATCCTGATATGATAAGACTTTTATCATATAACTGAATCTACTTACCACTGCCATAAATTATGCCAATACACATTAAGGAATGCGAAACCCTAAGCTCTTAGGCCCCAATTTCGTCCAAACCCATATGGGCAACCCTAATTGTCTATTGCTCAACTATTGAACAATCACAATTCAGCCCCTTTACTTTTAATTAATCCAACTAATCCCAAAATTAATTCCAATTAATTTTTGATCAATTATTAATTAAATATTATGATTTCTAATTAATATATTATTCTCATAATATATTAACAAATCATATTTCTCTCTCTCTCTCTCTTTAAGTTATCTTGTCCTCTGCTAGGTTTTGAGGGCAACCCAAAAGGACTGTGCTGCCATCAATCAAGTATATTCCTAAATTATAGTCATGACTTAGACACCTAATCTAACAATACCAAGGTTTTGACAGTTTCTATTTTTAAAAACTTTAACGACTTAAAATGCCAAAGATGGTAAAAAAGAGGAAAATGACGGATTTTTTGACATCATATCATCAAAGTAAACTTATAAAGAGATAAAAACAAGAATGTTGTGAAATAACTTGGTAAAAACGTAAAAAAAACACCATGTTCGACCAAAAGTGGGACAAAATGAGGAAATTGACAAATGTGGGTATTAAGCTTTTTTAAAGTATGTGTAACCGATGAAATGAAATTATAATAATGTTGTGAAGTTATAAGAATGCAATTGAAGTGTAGGAATGGAAAATAATATTTTTTTCAATGCTTTCTATTTTTAGAAACTTTATTGGTTTAGGTTTGTCAAAAAGACATAAAATAGTAAAATGAGAGATGTTTTGACATCTAAGCAATTAGTATTGTTTTATAAATATGTTAGACTTATAAAGTTATTTAAATTACATGTCAAAACCAATAATTGCACAACTAGTCAAATTGGGACAAAAAGGATAAAAGTGTCCAAAATGACTATTATGCTTTAAGAATCACACTTAATATTTGGTATGGAATTAGATAATGTTTAGAAAGAGTTCATGCATTATTTAACACATATTATGTGTTTAGTTATTTAATATGTTCTAACCTCTTATTAAATCAATAGAGGTTGAAGGATATTTGGAAGCAAGTAAAGGCAAGAGATAGTGGATTAATGTAACTAGACATACCTAGCTACCGATGTGAGTACAAGAAGAAATTTTATCGGGTACATAGAAAACAAGTTTTTATGTTTAAATGATTTGACAAATGATTTCTAAAGCTTGAACTAATGAGTATTGATTCATGTTGAAAGTTGAAATGATTTCACATGTTTAGAATGATGTATGAAGCTAAGACTAATTTGTTATTATATGAATTATGAAATTTGAATTTTGATAAGTAAAGATGAAAGTGATGATGATGTTGTCCAGACTAGGACCTTTCCCGCGAGAAGGGGGTCAAACAGACACTACTGGGATGGTACCTCCCGTAACGACGTAGTTGTCTTAAGCACACCATTATGAATAGTTGTGTTGTATTCCATGAAGGGGATGAGTATGTTACGCAAGCACACCCTTACGGGTGGATATTTTCCAGTCCGGGAATGGGATGCCATACGGGGGCGCCCGTAAGAAAATTATAAGAAAATATTGATGAAAGCAATTGGTCAAATATTATGATGAACTAATGTATTATGTTTTGATGTTCTAGCAATGATCTTATGTTTTGACAATAAGTAAAGATTTCATGTTATGAAAACAAAGTTATGATTTCTTTGATTTATATAAAGTGAAGAATTTCTTTTTATGAAAAAGAAAGTGATGATTTTGTTTATTTAGGATGGTTAATGTTATCAAAATTTGCTTAAAGTTGTTGTGTTTAAAACCCATGTAGCTCACGAGACTTTCGTCTCATGTATTCTTTGTTATTATAATGTTATGTACCCAGGAACAGGATGATTAGCATCAGATGATAGAAAGGAGGGAATTAGAAGCTGTCATGTGGATTACAGATAGAAAAGATGAGCAAAAGATAGGCTTATTCCTTAATGCGGTATAATATGACATGTAATTGAGAGACATATTATTTATTGTTTAGAATAACCATTGTAGTTGTATTCTACTGTTTTTCTATGTGTAACGCCCCAATTTCAAAAAAAAACTAAAAATTCATTTACTACCAAGGTTCCCATAAAATATTTATTCCAAAAGTAAAACTGTTCAACATATTACTTAAACCAACAGCGGAAACATTTGAAAATACTATTATAGTTCATTAAAATAAATCTCTTGTATGCGATGCGCTGCCGTCAAGCCTTGCCCTTCCCTTTGTCACTTGAATTACCTGAAATATTATAAAATCAACGGGTAAGCTTAAAGCTTAGTGAGTCCAAAAATTACCATACATGCCCACATATTAAACAACCCGTCCTCGAGAACGACCCGACCCTACCCGCCATACAACAGCTACGGGCGTCCATCATACAACAGCTATGGACACGGGAAGGTTTTACCCATCATACAACAGCTATGGGTTCCCGATTATGGCCTAGTCCATCATACAACAGCTATGGGACAAGGCAATAGTCCAACTCGCCATACAACAGCTACGAGGGGACACGCATCAGTACTGACCCAACAACAAATAGCCACAGATATAGAGTAGATCCTATAACTGTAAATAACATTCAAGATGCCTAACATGCAACATCATATAGTAAGGTGAGGATACTCACCTGATTCGAAACTGCACAAATATACTTTAATATCCCCTTAGCTCGTCCACACACCTATATCCCACATACACAACATGTCAAGCACTGACTAAACTTCTATAGACTTGCCTAAAGGTCAGTCCCCACGTTTGGTAACCAACACTTGGTCGAAACTAAGCTTTTGGGTCAAACAGCCGCTCGCTGCGGCGTGGCTTCTTACCCTACGCGCTGCGGCTATCTCCGCATAGATACGGGGCTTAGCCGAACCCGCGTCGCTGACATAGCCTGTCCGCGCCGCGGACTCGTATTAATCCAAAGTCTTCTAAGCCCTAAATCAGTTCAGTCATCGGCTAGGGTTTCACTCGATACCCTTCCTAGGATCAGAAACTACCCTAAGATCACTTCCTCATGGACATGCAAGTCCATGCATGTCCTTGGTCCAAACCTTAAGTGTTACATGTCATCTAAGACTACTAACCAAGGGATAACACCTTAATACGACATAAAATGAAATGTCAGAAGGTAGATCCTCTTACCTTGCTTCTGGAGAACAAAGGAATGCACCCGATCGACTACAAGCCTTTCCCCACGTTGTATCTCTTCCTTCAAACCTTCAAAGCCTTGGAACCAATGAGCCTCTGCTGAAACCAGTCGACTCTACTCTATAAATTTCCCAAAAACCCGAACCCTAGGGCTGGGACCCTTTATATAGGCGTTTAAATCCGAATTAGGGTTTTTCACATTAGCGGCGCACCACGCCGCGGATTCTTCCGAGCCGCGCCGCGCGTACAAGTCCTTCGCGATTCCAGATCCTTCCTAAAGCCGTGCCGCGGATTAGTCCGGGCCGCGACTCGGCGGAACGGGTCTTACACTATGTCTCGTATTATTTTTGGGCTATTTTTGATTGATTCAAGTTTGTATGGACTTTATCCAATTAACTGCTGGTCAATGCCGAATTTTTGATAGAAATATTGAATGATTACGGGACATTAGCTTTGAGATGTCTTATTGCTTTACTATGGTTGTTTTTTATATGAGTTTGTAACCCTTAAGGTTGTTTAAATATTTTTAAACTCAGTTGTTTTTATTGAGACCAAAAGTTTTAAATGATTGCTTAACGATTAAAAGAAAAGTTTTTAAAAGAACGAAGAATTTCAATTCACAATGTTTTATGAACTATTACACCAATTAAGGTGTATATGAGTTGGGGTGTTACATATCTTGCCTTGGCTAAAGCTTCACAATTTGCGATCGTTGTTCCCATGCAACTATTATGTAATTCAAAATTCATTGGCATCGATAAAGATCTACAATCCTTTATAGTGTATACAAGTTCGAAATGTCCTTTATTTAAGTTTCAATGGATGTTAATTGAAAGGTTATTGCTGATAAAAATGGTTCATACATCTCAAACTGTTATGAAATTTACTAATAGGGACATAAGGTGGACATTCTACCTTAACATGATCAACCTACTTCTCATACCAAAGAGTCGTCTACGAGGCCTATTCCCAATGATGATTTCATTCCCGAATAGGATGAAACATATTCACTCCTACTAAGGTTAACATATGAGACAACTACTTTGCGATGAGAGGTACCACCCTATTAGAGTCTATGTGACCTCTATTTCTTGAGAAATGTCTATTCTGAACTACCACTTATGAATGCATTCATTACCGATAGGGGTGGAAATCGGTTCGGTTTTCGGTTTTCTCGGTTTCCTCGGTTTGGAAATATTTTGGTCCAAACCGTAAACCGAACCAAACCGAATTCAAATTATTGTAGACCAAACCGAAAACTGAATTTGAATTCGGTTTGGTTCGGTTTGAGACCAAGGAAACCGAATTTAAAAAAAATCCAAAAAAAGTAAGGGCAAAAGAGTAAATAAGTAAATTTTATATAATATAACATATATTTTAATTACTTATTGAGTAATATTTGGTTTTTCGGTTCGGTTTGGTCTGAACCACAGGAAACCAAAAACCAAACCATAAACCAAATTCCAAATTCGGTTTGGTCCGAGACCAAACCAAAAACCGAATTGGAATATGGTTTGGTCCGAAATCGGTTTCAGTTCGGTTTGGTCTTTGGGTTTTTCGGTTCCAAACCAAATAACTTCCACCCCTAATTAGCGACACCAAATCAACATTCCATAACCAATAATCCAACTAAAATTAATAACTCAAACTTTAGCTCAAAAGCTTTAACAACATAATTAAATCAATTTTCAAATGACTCAAGGAGTAATAATCGAACTGAAAAAGACTTAACATGAACATAATCAAAACTCAAGTGACTTTAATGAGTAAAATATTAAAACCCATTCATAAGAAAATGACCAAAAACTCAAATAAATCTTTCAACAAACATGGATAAGATTCAACTTATACAACTAGCATGATAATTACTTGAAAAACTATAAACGTGTGAGCATACTTCTGAACTTATGTAAAATAAATCATTTCACAATAGTAATGAAAACTTGGTAGTTAGAATTCTTGTTTGCAATGTATCCAGTAAAAAGTCCACATGTACTTACCTCAGTAGCTAGGTACGTCTAGCTACACTAATCCACATAACTCTCGACTTTAACCACTTCCAAGCATCCTCCAATCTCTACTGATTTATAAAAAAATTATAACATAATACACAACTAAACAAATAATATTATTCTAATGATTCATAAACTACTCCTAATCATTATCTAATTCCATTACAATGGTTAGGTAGGATTTTTAAATCACATTCATGATTTTGGAAACTTTTGTTGGTTATATGTCCATGATCATAACAAGTTGGTGATATTACTATATATATCAGGGTCCTTTTGGGTTACACACAATATATGATTTAGCTAAAAGAGATCGAAAGCAAACATGAGGGACTAAGTTTATTAATATATCAAAGTAAATGTATATTAATGAGAAACTAAAATAGGATAAAGTACTTAAGTGTAAATGTTAATAGTTTGATTACCGATAGTTATTATCCACGAGGGATAAGACTTATCCATAAGACGGAAGAGATAAGTATGAAGGGTATTATAAATACGCATCATGTTGGATGATTTTTAATCATACCAAGCTACAAATTTCTTGGCATTTCCCCTCCTCTCTCCCCCTGGCCGATCTTCTTCATAAACCCTAAAGAAAGGTTACTTGTTCTGCAAGCAACGATCTATTCTACTTAAACGGGTGTTGGATAATTGTCGTGGGTGCGACTACATTAGAGGGGTTCTATTTTAGGCATGTTCATCCTATATAGATACATCAAATCTACCAAAGAGGTAATTCTTGAACTCCATTTTTAGTTACAGTTACAAAAGGCGCATGATTTTGTGATCCATGGTGAGATACGGTTTTAGTTTTTGCTTCCACTAGTTGTTTGTTTGTTTGACGTTACCATACCCCAACAGTGGTATTAGAGCCACTTAACCATGATTTTATACTTTTTAGAGTTGCTTTGATCCATTGCTTGCTGTTAAGAAACGAATCGATAGCGTCGCGATCTTCTATACAAATTAGGATCATTAGGTTTTCATAGCGTCACTATTCTTAGGATGTCGTGTTACTATTTACTTGATCTGATCATATTCTGCTGGTTGGTTCACGACGCTACCGTAGTCTTATGGCGTCGATATGGTCGTAGTAGCTTTTTGAAAATCGCGTGATAACGAACTATTGCGACGCTATGTATGATTCCTCGCGTCTCTAAACATGAAAATATCGGTTTCTAATAATGGTTTTAAAGAAAGGTTTTAAAGAGTATAAAACATTAACAGAAGCAAGATTTGATCAAAATTACTCAGTTGAATTAAATAGTTTAATTTATTTGTTAACACGATACTTTGATTCATTGTACATAAAATGCTTAGATGAATCAAGCATGAAAGTCATACAAATATTTTGTGTATAATGTGGTTGAACACCGAGATCCTTTTTATGTATGTTTGTGGATCTCAATCAAAATATTGTGCAAGAGGTTTATAATGCAGTTTTAATTGTATAAAATTTTGCATTGAAGTTGTATGGATCCGATACATTTTTCCTTGATTGGACTCGTGGTTGTGATATGTGGTTGATTGTTTTGATAATTTGGTTTGCGACATGCGTGTCCTTTTTGGTTTTTCATTATATGTAATGTAATTTTATTTTAATATGTAATTGTGTTAAATTAGTTTAAAAATTGTATTAGTGTAATTGATGTAACAAAAGAAGACCGAAGATCATCAGAAGGGATACAATGAAGCATGATGCAAAACAAGAATAGTTTGCGCATCCTTGTGGTTGTTTATCCCTAGATTTGACCATGTTTTCCTTGTGATGATCACGAGAAAAATGCATAGGATTCAAGGCAAATAGTATTGTTATATATATATATATATATATATATATATATATATATATATATATATATATATATATATATATATATATATGCAGGATTGTGTTGTGGTTATTTTCTTGCATGGTTGCTAAAATAAAATAGAAAACAGAAACAAACAAAAATTGTTAAAAGTTAACAGAATTTTTGCAAACTAAAATTGACAATTTTAGAACGATTTTAAAAGTTTAAATTGACATTTTGTCAAAGAAAAGTTAAAGTTAACAAGAACAATACATGCAAACTAAGTTGTTAACATTTTAAGACGAGTTTTAAAAGTTTAAAATGATCGTTTGACAAAAGAAATTTAAATGTTATACGTAACTGACCGAAACAAAATCTTGTTTTATAAAAATGTAAATCTTATGTTACCCACGTCAAACCACACATTTAATTGTTTTCCTCTTGACGTGGGAAGTACCATAGCCAACGAGTCGGATAGGACCGAGCCAAAATGATGTGTTTACTCGTGATAACTCATAAATCATAGGCTGGATGACACATGGTCATTCATTGTTGATTTACCATCCAAACATGTGATCCGCGACATACCCGTCATAGAGGATGATCATAAAGGGATTAAACATGTCATTCATTGGACTTAAAGATCTAGGAGTTTCATAGAGATTGAAATTGGCAAAGAGTATTGCCTACCTAAGTAGCTTCTTAGTGTGACTACGATATACGTCTTCATTACCAGAAGTGAAATATGGAACATAGCCTTAATAAAATTATTTAATGGGTAATTAATTTTAAGGCTTAATCAAACTAACTAAGCTCTATTTTATATGTCAACTAAAGAAAGTTTGAATATCACAAGTTTCTTCACTACGAGGTTTCCCCAATCAAAGTAAGCTCAACGACATAAGTTATGTGCATTGGTTCCAAAATTTGAGAAGAATACTCAATTTCGAGGGAAAACTTTATACGATTGAAGAACGAATTCCTAAGGATTATCCAGCCTGATCTACTAGTGCTGAAATAGACGTTCATCTTAGACGTCTAAATGATTCGAATAAGGTTGCCCATCTCATGTTAAACACCATGATTCTTGAGCTTCAAAGAAGATTAAGGGGTCTTGGTGCTTTTGAAATAATTAACTGGCTTAATGACATGTTCCAAGAGCTGGTTAAACAGGAACAATTTGAAGTCATGAAAGCATTAATGGGATGCATACTGTAGGAGGGACAAAGTGTCAGTACCCATAAGTTTAACATAATAAGGTACCATGACCAAATGTGGAGGTTGCAATTTCTAGTCAGTCGGGAGTTAGCTGTGGACATTGCGCTTAACTCGCTGACTAGTTCTTATGATCAGTTCATTTCGGACTTCATTATATAGAACTTAAAATGACCCTTCTTGAAATTACATAACATGGTGAGGAAAGTAGATCGTAACATGGCTATGGAATCCAACACCACAATTACTAAATGAGGAGTCACAAGAAAATGATAGACCCCGCCAAGGGCATTATTTTCTTTAAGAAACCTCAATCCCATCCTAAGGAACTATATTGTTTCCATTGTAAGAAAATGGAACATGGAAAGAATAAATGCTCAAGATATATGATGCAGCAGAAGCAGTTGCAAGACAAAGAGTATGGCACTTCAAGTATATTTGTAATTCCATAAGTTATTTAGGAAAACCATAAGTAGAAGCAACCATCATGGTCTCTCTATCAATGATCTCAAATATATTCACATTAGAACTCCCAAAATATCCCCTCCAGTAATTTATCAGTATATCTACTGACATAGCACCAACCGCCCCCACCAAACTAAACACGAAATCCACCAAGACCAGATAGTTGTGAAAATTATTAGAATAGCCTAGAAATCAAAATTCGACTAACCGGTCTCGATAACACCCATAAACATAAAACCTTAATTACTCAGCAAACTTGGGAGGATTTATGCAAGGAAAAGAAAGAAACCCAACAAAGCCTTGTAAGCTATGTGTTTGATGGAGAAAAGAAGCTTATCAATAACACTGTTGGCAGAGGAAGGGGTCAAAGTGTCGACGCTAACAAAGAAAGCAATGGAGTGGTTAGAGGTGGGGTTTGCTCAATTTTGGTGGGCGGAGGTGGAAACTCGAAAATGTATGCAATGCGTGAGTGTCAATACGTATTAGGGCATAAAGGGGTAAGGATGTCGAAAATAATCACTTTGTGATACCTTATAGGGTGACTGAATTAGAAGTTGTTGACCTATTAAGAGGCGTGAAACTGGCAAAACAAACACTTTGACCGATTCAGAACATGTATCTAAATAGAATCATTAAAAAGACATACTACACATGACCTTACTACAGAATGATTACTACGAAATGAGAAAGTATAATCTACTAATATCTTATATCATCAAATCTTTGCAACTTGACATATTCATCCCTCAACTCTTTCATTAACACAACATAACCTTCTTTTTTACCACATATTCACATATCTAATCCTTCCATTTGACATTCAAATATCGACTAACTCTTCAACATTTTTAATCTAATTATGCATGATTAGGGCGGACCCAAGGCTTAAAGAGTGGGGGAGATGCCCCAGTGACTTGAAAATTTATATACCAATTATACATCTATTTAATTCACGTAATTTTGAACTCCAGTGTACGTTTTGTTTCCTGTCATGCGGATCTTCCTCGGGTCATGTGGATCCGTTTCGCTTCCTTCGGATCTCCACCACTTACTTCCTTCCTCTTCATTCTCACGCATCCTCCCTAACCCACCGCTTCCCATTATCCCCTCCCACCGCCTTCTTCCCTGCTTACGTTACGTAAGTCCAACCGGTCGGAGATTTAGAAAGTTTCCGGAGAACAAATTGAAATCGCTATGAAGGTCCGATACATTAGTAGAACAAGCATCAAGTGAAACAAGAATTTCAGACAAATTTTATGTTATGGATAAGTATTTAAGATGAGAGAGAGGATATCGAGCTGACCTTCGCCATGATTCGCCGTTGTTAAAGTGGATCCGGAACTGTTTGCAGGTGTCTTCGTTGCTATCTGTAATAAAATCACCAATCGTCGTAGTCTTATAGTAGGTGACCGGAGATTCCTACCGCCATAGATCCGCCTCCACTACCGGCCACCATCGGCACCGCCTCGCGGCACCGCTGGCGATGGAGGGAAGAAGGCCCTCCTCTCCGACTCCCTCTTCTCCGCTACGGCTATCATCGGTCCAGAAGCTTTTGGTAGTTGAATCGGTCCAAAAGCTTTTGGTAGTTGATTCTTCTTCCACAAATTTCCAGTCGATCTCCACCGATTTCCCGTCAATCTCCGATTTGATTTTTGGGTTCAGCAGTAATAGCGACTTCCCTTTTTCCTGGTACATGTATATATAGCCAAATTTTATTTTGATTATCAATCACTTTTTTCTCACTTATTGTTCGTAATTACCAATCAAAAGGAATAGTTTTCTTTATTTTAAACTTTGAATTTGTTATACATAACTATATTGTGCACACCAGTTTGCAGGAGAAGCAAAAACCTGTAGTGTCTCCATTGCAATACTGGACTGTACATGATAAAAGAAAACTATGTAAACAATGAGAATTTTATATAGTAAAAATATGCACCGATGTTTTATCAAATTTGACTTCACCTGCTTATGTGAGGGCATATGTATTGAGCGACTTCCATTTATCGTTTAGGAAGGAGGCTGCATTTTGGACCCGTGCATTTTGTAAGATATTATTTTGATGTGAAGGCATATGTATCTAATCCATTTCTTAAAGTAAATGACAAAATTAACCTCATCTCTCATCAACATAATACACATGATTCAAGAACGTACAAAAGGAGCATCTACGCAGAATCTAGAAATCAAGGTTGGGACGTTGGCAGATTTGTGAAGACGTTGTATTTCTTTAATAGACCTCCATTACCTGAGTGATAGTGGTATGTCTTCTTTTTCATCTACTTACATGAATTTAGAGGGTTTTTTTGGTCTTTTTAATGTCAATAAATATAGGTGATTCTGGTGTCATAGAGGAAGAAACTGCAAAAGAATTGGAACATACACTTCTTCAAGATTCTATGGACACGGAGTTACATGAATTAAATAAATGTTTAGAACAAAAAGAATCAGAAATGAGAGTTTTTGAAGGATCTGATACCATGACTCTTAAGCAACATTTTGGAAAGAAATTAATGGAACTTGAAGACGAAAAACGGGCATTTCAGGTAAAAATTTTAAAACATAAAGTTGTATTATTTTTAAATACTATTAAGTTTGGTTGCTAATTTAGGCTCTGTTTGGGATGCTAGCTGAAAAGCTAGCTTTTAGCTTATAAGCTAGCTTTTCAATAAGCTAGCTTCAAGTAGCTTATGAAAAGCTAGCTTATAAGCTACTTTTTAAGATATAATAAGCTACTTTAGTTGTTTTGCCAAACGCCAAAATACAATAAGCTCAAAAAATAAGGTAGCTTTTAAGCTAGCTTATGTGCGCCAAACACAGCCTTATAGTTTTTCTTATTAATGTAGGTAGAGAGAGATCGATTGCTTAGTGAAGTTGAAAACCTTTCGGCTTCTACAGATGCTCAATGACAAAAAATGCAAGATTTACACTCCCAAAAATTGAGGTCTCTTGAATCACAGGTCAATAATTGTGTCACAATTATAAACTTTTATGCCCATTTGGATTCAAATGTACTAAATTAACAATCATGTTTTAATAATTATAAATTATGTATCTCAAATTCAGGATCTTAAGAAGAAACAAGAGAATCAAGTACAACTTTTGAGCCAAAAACAAAAGACCAATGAAGCTGCAAAGAGATTACAAGATGAAATATAATTTATCAAGGCATAAAAGGTGGGAAAACATTATTAATTTATTATATATCTTTGTATTAGTATATTTAAGGCTAATTTATATATGGTTATAGGTTCAACTACAACACAATATAAAACAAAGAAGCTCAAAAGTTTCGACATTGTAAAGCATCTTGTGAAAAAGAACTACTGCAGGTGTGTAGATACGCTTATGTTAATTATTATTATTAATCAATATATATTTGACATAAAATTAGTTTAAGTAAGCATATAAATAATGTTTTTTTTCCTATTTAATTCCAGATAAAGAAAGAAGGGAGGAGAAACGAGTACGAAAGACATAAACTGCAGGCTCTTAATCAACGTCAGAAAATGGTGAGATTCTTATAATTTTTATTTGTTCTTCGTCTTACAATATCTTATTAAATTAAATATAGTATTCTAATATTATCGCCTTTTAGGTTCTTCAACAGAAGACAGAAGAAGTTGCAATGGCTACCAAAAGGCTAAAAGAATTACTAGAAGCCCGCAAGTCTACCCGTGACAACTCACGTATAATTTTGGTTCTACAAAGTTAAATTTTATTTTATTTCTTTTTTTAATGAATCTTGATCATTAAAGTCATGTTTTCCATGGATGCTCATTTTTCCTTCAATCTCTTTCATTACCTTACAGTGACCAGCAACGGGAATGGAGTAAATGGACAGGTAAATAAATACCAAGGGGTTGTGTTGCAATTTTGATGAATCAAGGGGGTTGGATGAACTTTTTAATTCAATTAAATTTTTTTAGAGCAATGAAAAGGCGATGAAGCGATGGCTTGATAATGAGGTTGGAGTAATGGTGAATGTTCATGAAGTTAGGCACGAATATGAGAAACAAAGCCAAGTGTATGTAATCTTACTGTTATTATTCACAATAAACGTTTTTTCACTTAAATTTAATCAAATTTCTTTTTTTTCTTTAGGCGAGCTGCACTTGTAGAAGAGCTTGCGGTTCTTAGACAAGTTGATGAATTTGCTTCAAAAGGTGTTACTCCTCCAAGACGAAAAAACGGTTTCTCTAGGTAAATTTGTAGTTTATCATGACACGATGGATTTTTAAACTTAATAGTTTTACTAATTTTGGGTTTTATGATGTATTTGTTGAAGGGCATGTTCTTTACCACCAAATGCAAGAATTTCAAGAATATCTTCATTGGAAAACATGTTTAGCATTTCATCAAATTCACTTGTGTCAATGACTTCACAATTATCCAAAGCAGAAGAACGTGAGTGTGGCTTTGCTAATCGTTGAAGATGGAACCACCTCCGGTCAATGGGAAATGTAAGTACATTGTTGATGTTATCAGGGAATTGAAAGTATGTTGCCATTATGGTAAAATAGAGTATTTATGTTGCTATTATAGATTAATAATAAAGTACATTGCTTTTATTGGTAAAGTACATCATTGATATTGGTAGGTACCAAAGGATTTACCCGCAGGAACAATAGGAGGGACAACACAGCGGATAGTCGGGCACCCTTTTGACACCATCAAGGTCAAACTTCAAAGTCAGTCGGCGGAATAAAGGAAAGAGGAATGGGAGACGTTTTAGAGGAATATTTAAGTATCGATAGGGAAATGGAACTCGAATCCATAGCATTCTCCACGCAACCTTATCCAATATTAAAGTTTGTATTCTTGCTATCCAAAAAAATAACATTCTTTAATTTGTTAACACTCAAATGCAAGAAATAGCAATGTACTCATGGATCTGTTTAATATTTCTCATAGCATCCTTTTTTTTCTTCTTATTTCAGCATTGTACTTTCAAAAAATATAAAATATTATAGAAAAAATTTTAAAGTACAATTCTGTATCTAGCTACTTTTTCCAATGTATTAATGTGGAAAAATTTGAAAGTACAATGCCATAATAGAAATAAATAAAAGTAGGATGCCGTGATACACAAATATATCAAAGTACATTGCCTTTTCTTGAATTTAAGCCATTTTTAAAATAACGCGGATTAGTACGTATTCTTTACATAGGGCCTCTTTCTCTTCTCTCATTAACATTAAGTCATATTAACATTTTAATTTATTTTTCACCTATAACAGCAACTTACTTGACTTCTTTTAAACATGAAGCAACATTGTTATATTCTTTTACCAATACTAGCAAAATAAGGGCAAAAATGCTTACGTATTCCACAAATTCCCCCCAGACCCGTGCAGAGCACGGGGAGAATACTAGTTATAGGTTAAAATGGGTTAAAAAAGGTATAATTGTAGGCCCTCAATAAACAATTGGGCTAGCACTCCATAAGATTGATTTAGGCCTTAGTGACACATAGATATTCATGTATGCTTTTGGGTTCTCGGCAAATAACATGTAATAGCTCAATAATCATTTTATTTTTTATTTTTTTTATTCTCCACAACAATAAACAGAAGAAATTTTTAAAGAAAAAAAAAACTTGTGCCGTTTCTTTTCAGTCAAGGTTGTTGAGCTTTACAACAACTAACACAAGAAAATTAAAAAAAAAAAAAAAAACTTGTGCCATATCTTTTCAGCCAAGATTGTTGAACTTTGAGAGTTTAGACTCTGTGTGTAAAAAAAAATTATATTGGCCCTACTTAATCATATATTTAACCGATAGCGCTCCTTACGATGAAAATTCCTAGATCTGCTACTGTGCATGATATAAGTAGAACATGAGATTTTAGTTTTACCCTCTAAATTGTGCTAATATATTTATAACCATAGTAATCGAAAATTTTATAATAATAATTAGCAGTACAAAATCGAGTGACAAATTCTCTCTTTTTAGTGGTTTTTGATAAATGTTACCTTCAAACAAGAGAAAACAACATTTTAATGTAAATAAAAGGGTAAATTGCATAAAAGTCACTAACTTTTCCAATTTTCTCGATTTTGACACTGTATTTTTAGTTTTTGCAATTAAGTCATTATGTTTTCAGAAAATTGCAATTAAGTCATTATGTTTTCCAAAAAGTTGCGAAAATGACCATATGACAGGATGGCAACAGGTTACCAGGTCATATGGTCAAATTTGCAATTTTTCAGAAAACATAATGACTTAATAGCAAAAATAAAACATAGTGTCAAAATCGAAAAATTTGAAAAAGTTAACGAATTTTATGCAATTTACCATATGCAATTTATATAACTTAATCACTTTACATGCCTCATACGTGTCCAAAAAAATAAATTTGTTGTTACCTTTTTTTTCCATTTAAAGTAATCAAATTTATTGTCCTAAAAGTCCTTTTTTTCCATTTAAAATAAAGATTTAGGACTTTTATGACAATAAATTTACCCTTTTTTCCATTATGTTTTCCAAAATCTTTTTGAAATTCCATTTTAGGACAATAAATTTGATTACTTTAAATGGAAAAAAAGGTAACAACAAATTTATTTTTTTGGACACGTATGGGGCATGTAAAGTGATTAAGTTATATAAATTGCATAGGGTAAATTGCATAAAATTCGCTAACTTTTTCAAATTTTTCGATTTTGACACTATGTTTTATTTTTGCTATTAAGTCATTATGTTTTCTGAAAAATTGCAAATTTGACCATATGACCTGGTAACCTGTTGCCATTCTGTCATATGGTCATTTTCGCAACTTTTTGGAAAACATAATGACTTAATTGCAATTTTCTGAAAACATAATGACTTAATTGCAAAAACTGAAAATACAGTGTCAAAATCGAGAAAATTGGAAAAATTAGTGACTTTTATGCAATTTACCCTAAATAAAACTGTTTGTTATCATGGAATTCATATTCCATTAACATAACAAACAAATACACTTTGAAATTCCATTGAACACAACCTATTTAAACCAAATTTCACCCAACTTTTTGCTTAAACAAAACCGAATATCAATCTAAACGTGGTCATATAATATTTTAATTATTTAATTCCGATTAATACGTTATCATCGCATTTGCACGCGTCACCGTCAACTTGGACTCTGTGCTCTTTTGGGTAGTTGATCAGTACGGCCGGCGGAGTTATCTATGAGAGTGAAGCAAACAGTCACATAGACTGTGAATCATAAACATTCCTTGTGCTTGATCTATCAATCGGCGGTGTTCGAGACAAGATGATTCTAATCAAGTCGATTCGTCCAAATCGACGGGCTTTTTCGTCAATGTTGGATCTGCAACCGCGCTCGCTGTACTTCTCCTCGTCGGCGGCGGCTGTGGAAGCGGAACGAACGATACGAGAAGGTCCGAGAACTGATTGGAAAAGAGAAGATATCAAGTCCGTTTACGATTCTCCTCTTCTCGACCTTCTATTTCATGGAGTGCGTACTCTTTTCCCTCTTTACATATTATCTACTCATTGGCGATTAGAGCTTGTATATGTGCTAGCTATGTTAGCTCATTTAGCATTAACGCAAGAAAACACATTCCGATTCTATCGTATCATTGTTAGTTGATGATTGATATTAATTTTTTTAGGCATACGGTTTGAGTAGCATATTCTAATGCGTTTCTAATGTCGTTCTTGCTATCATCATTACCATAGTAGATATGATGTGTAATTTTCCTTATGAAAGGTGTTTTATTACAGGCACAAGTTCATAGACATGCTCAAAACTTTAGGGAAGTTCAGCAGTGTACACTCCTGTCTATAAAAACTGGTGGATGCAGTGAGGATTGTTCATATTGCCCTCAATCTTCTAGGTACAATACAGGATTAAAAGCACAAAAGCTCATGAATAAAGATGCTGTTCTTGAGGCAGCTCAAAAGGTACATACATTTCCATTTTCCCCTAATTACTCATATCCTTTCTACAGCTAATTTATCTAGGGCCAACATTCTTCTATCTAAAACTTCCATTTGACAGGCAAAAGAGGCTGGTAGCACTCGATTTTGTATGGGTGCAGCATGGAGAGATACCATAGGAAGAAAGACAAACTTCATCCAGATTCTTGAATATGTGAAAGAAATAAGGTATGTAATCTCTTATAACCTAACAATTCCACATCAAACCTCATAATTACCACTTGTTTTTAGGGGTATGGGAATGGAGGTTTGTTGTACTTTGGGAATGATTGAAAAGCAACAAGCTTTAGAACTCAAGAAAGCAGGACTTACAGCTTACAATCATAACCTTGATACATCAAGAGAGTATTACCCTAATGTCATTACAACAAGAACATATGATGAACGCCTAGAAACTATCAACCATGTTCGTGAAGCAGGGATCAATGTTTGTTCAGGTACTTTTTGGTAATTAGGTTAAAGACTTGATTTTGTGAATTTGTTCTAACTTTTGACTTAATTTATAGGAGGAATAATAGGGCTTGGTGAAGCTGAAGAGGATAGAGTTGGTTTATTGCATACATTGGCCACACTTCCTTCTCACCCTGAAAGTGTTCCCATTAATGCCCTTGTTGCAGTAAAAGGCACGCCTTTAGAGGATCAAAAGGTGTGCCCATTTTATTGTCTTTTTATTAAGTAATATTTTATAATAAGCAAATAAACAAAAGTACGTTGCTATTTCAGCCGGTTGAAATATGGGAGATGATACGAATGATAGCAACAGCGAGAATCACGATGCCGAAAGCGATGGTGCGGTTATCGGCTGGAAGAGTTAAATTTACCGTACCCGAACAAGCTTTGTGTTTTCTCGCGGGTGCGAATTCGATATTTACGGGTGAAAAGTTGTTAACGACTCCGAATAATGATTTTGATGCTGACCAGTCAATGTTTAAGTTGCTTGGATTAATCCCAAAAGCCCCGAGTTTCTCGGATGACGTGGATGTGAGTGAAGATGTACAACCTTTAAAGGAAGCTGTTTCTAGTTCTGGTTGAATTTTATCGCGATATTTCTAAAACGTGAGTGTTGTATCTTGTTAAATTTTTTTCTTTCTTAAAATGGACATGAAGAAGTTAGAGGTTTAATGAGATAGGTGTTAGTTTGTTACTATGTTAGATGTATTGGTGATGGGTTTAGTTGGACTTGTTTGTGCTTAGAAGTAATGATTTGTGACTCGTATCGAATCTTCGGTTTGGGTTTCTTTATTAACTATGTTGCTAAAATTTAGTAAAAAAAGAAGTAATTTAGTAAAATAAATACGAGACGATTATTTTGATCTTTTAGTATATTTTGGTCGATTAAACACATAAAATGAAGTTATTTGGATATTTTGGTTCGGTTCAGGTTTATTTGGTTCTTATATGAAAAAATCAAATTGACTTGAAGAAATCGTTTACTATAAAAATGAAAACTCAAACCATTGGTTTTCAAAGAAGTTTGATTTTTGGTTGATTCGGTTTCGATTTTATTGCACACCGTATTGTTGGATGCCATGTTACCTTTCTTAGGGTGGACGGTATAAATCCCGCTACAACCGAAAATCTTTAAACAGGTGCTGAACCCGCGGTGGAAGGAGTGGCCACACCGCTGAACCCGCCTGAACTCGTAGTGGAGGGAGTGGTCACACTGCTGAACCCGCGGTGGAAGGAGTGGCCACACCTCTAACCCACTGCCATCTTTTCCTTCGTTGTTTTCAACCGAAAGCGGGTTCCTGAACCCATTATATACACACACCTCCAAGCCGCTGAAACCACACGACTACAACACCGTTGAACCCGCGGCGGTGCCGCGTTCCAACCCATGCCCAAGCTGCTGCTACACCATCCACCCTTATACATATTTCGTTTTTACTATCCTGTTAACCTTACTGTTCTTTATTGATTCGGTCATGTGGAATTATTTACACAACCACGTAAAACATTTTTAGAGTGGCCGTAGCGGGTGTCAATCTCTTTTTGCAAATGAACTTGAACGGCCACATAAGTATTTGTCTTGCTAAGAGCATCTCCAATGGTTAACTTTTTACTTTTGTGACATTAGCTCTCCACTTACCTTTATTTAATAAAAAAAGTAAAAAACATTTGTCTTGCTAAGTGCATCTCCAAAATGGTTAACTTTTTAATAACTTTTTACTTTTGTCACATTAGCTCTCCATTAACCTTTATTTAATAAAAAACATTTGTCTTGCTAAGAGCATCTCCAATGGTTAACATTTTAATAACTTTTTACTTTTGTCAGACTAGCTCTCCACTAATTATTTAATAAAAAAACATTTGTCTTGCTAAAAGCATCTCCAATGATTAACTTTTTAATAACTTTTTAATTTTATCACACTAGCTCTCCACTGACCTTTATTTAATAGAAAACATTTGTTTAATAGAAAACATTTGTCTTGCTAAGAACATCTTCAATGATTAACTTTTTAATAACTTTTTACTTTTATCACACTAACTCTCCACAGACCTTTATTTAATAGAAAACATTTGTCTTGCTAAGAGCATCTCTAATGATTAATCTTTTTAGAATTCTTTTACTTTTGCCACATCTACTAACCTTTGTTTAACAAAAAACTTTTGTCATAAACATTCTCTAATTGGTAACATTTTTCAAAATCTTTTTTATAAATTAAGTATTTTATCATTTATTTGTATTAAATGTTGGATAAATCCACCGGTACAATTTATCATTTCTTCAATTAATTATGTCGGATTTTTATAAAAAAAATATAAAAGATGATAAAAATTTTCACATATGTAGTTATAAGATAACGACAAAATATAATATGATCCTGGAATTTTATAATATTTAACATTTGTTTTGTTTTGAAGTTTTGACAAATACACTTACATTATATATTTCTCGTTAAATATTCATTTTATTTTGTATATTTAATAAAATAAGTTAACTAAAAAATAATATTTTTTTAAAATCTAAATAAAACTAAGGTATGAAATAAAATTTTATTAAACTTGAATACCAAAATGGACAAAATAATTAGGGTTAATGATCCAAAATGACAACCAATAATACAAAATTTACTCATTAGGTCACTGAAGTTTTAATTGCACCTAATAGGTCACTGAACTTTCAATTTTGGTTTTAAAATACCATTGTCTCCAATTTTAACCACCGTTTTCCAATTCCGGCGACACCTCCATCTCAGCCAACCAGGCGTAACCCATTTTCCTCAACTCATCCATAGTTCTACCACCTGGAGCAGGTTCAAAGCTTATCCACAATCTCACCACAGTCGTACCACCTCGACCATACTCCCACGACTTTCCTCATCTGCTACCCAATCCACCTCCTGTCATTACTACTATCTTCGCTGGAGGGCAACAACCAGTCATGAGGTCTCATCACAGCAGTTTTAACCGATTCAAATTGAAAACAATGATATTTTAAAATCAAAACTAAAAGTTCAGTAACCTATTGGATGCAAAACTGAAAGTTTAATGGCTTATTGGATGCAAATTTGAAAGTTCGGTGACCTATTAGATGCAATTAAAACTTCAGTGACCTAATGAGTAAATTTTGTTTTATTGATTGCCATTTTGGATCATTAAACCAAATAAATAAGATGGTTAAAAGGTTGGAGAATATAAAGTGGTTGAAATAACCTATTGAAAATCATTTCAATGGTAAAAGATTTTTCAAATACATTTTTAAATAGTAAAAAGACTTAAAAAAGCTATCATCTGAAAAAGATTTGCAAAAAAATTTAATTTATATTTTATTTAAGATAGAAGATGAGGAAGATACATTGTGGTGTGATAAATAGAAAACTGGAGAAAGAACACAACTGCTTATTCATTTTCTTGTGTTATGTTGTGATGAGATTAATTTTATGTTACTATTCTATTTTTAATAAATTTAATTAAATGATTATTAATAGTTTACTATATATTAAATCAAATGATTATCACATACATTTTTATAATTATTTATTAATTATATTTTGAATTACTATATGTATATAAATGTTATTGATGATTAAGTAGTTGATATGTGTCAACGAGACCACTTTTGAAAGAGTGTTGATAGTGCACTGGTGTGAGGCTAGCTGCAAAAACATATGGTGTAATTCATATTATCATATATTACGAACAATTCGAATCATTGGATGGTAGTTATATTAATATTTTAACTATTTTGTATTTTTATAATTAACTAAGTTGTTTAGTATGATTTTCCATCATACTTTTATGTTCGGTATAATTTTGAATATATTGTTAAGATTGTTCAAATATATCTACATAATGACATAAGTTAGTCTAAATGAACAATAACTTTATGACATTTTTTTATAATATGTTTTTTTACCTTTATAATTAATTTAAGTTGCATGGTATGATTTTCTATCATAATAACTTTTAGAGAAAACTGCAAAAATGGTCCCTGTGGTTTGTTGTTTTTTGTGGTTTTGGCCCAAACCTTTGCAATTTTGTATGGATGGTCCTTTTTCAAAGATTTCGTTGTGGATTCGGTCCCTGACCAACTTGAATTGTCTTTTTTACCCTTTTAATTTATTTTCACTTTTTGGTTTAACCCATTATATATTTTAATAATTAGAAAAAAATAAATAAAAACCCATTAACCCTACCTTACCCCACACCCTTTCTCTCCCGCCTCTCTCTCTCTCCAAAGCACTCGTCTGCACCGTCTCTCTCGTCGACGGCAACCTTTACTTTTCCGATTGCATGCTCGGAGCAACCAAACAAAGCCCTCGTTTGTCACCCAAATCTAATTCAAACCCAGAAACTAACCTGCCCATATGCGATGTTCAAACCCCAAAATCATATCCGGAACAAACCCAAAAATTAAACCAAGAAACCTTGCCCTGATCATCGAACGAATTCTTGTGTGGTGGTTTTCTCAAATTGAATTCTTTCTGTTGTGCAAGTTGAGATGCTACACTATGGTCAAAGTAGTAGAGTACGACGATCATATCCTTGACCACCGTCCAGTTCTGATATGCTCCTGGAGACCACGCATTAGGGCTAAATAGACGCCGAGGGATTCCTTTTGGGACACTTGAAGCTGGTGTACAGGAAACACCTGTACAAACAAGGACCATAAGGGGAATCCCGTAATCTGTAATTACTAATTAGGCTTCTAATCCAACCTGCAAGAAGGGGAAAAAGATGAAGATAACCTGAAATCAGTCTCGTCTTAGTTATTTCGCATACATACCAGAACCATATCTCCATGATCTGGATTTCCGACATTTTAATCCAGTCAAAGAAGTTAGGGTTTTCGGCGTCGGAGGTCCGGTGATGACCGTTGGTGGCGCAAGCAGTTGGTGGTTCTCATCCTTGTGTATAAATAGACATCGACCCAGGAGTAGTTCTGGCAGCCTAACCTTCATCTCTCTACAACTCCGACACCCACATCTTTCTCTCTCTCACTACAACTCCGACTCTCTCAGTCTTCGATTTGGATAGATGAAGCGAGAACGATGGATGGATGGGTACCGTATGGAAAAATTCCGACCGGTGAAGAAAAGGGTTTGAAGGGGGTGAGGCGGTGGTAATGAGAATCGATCCTCCCCCCCACCGTTTACATCACTATGGAGAGAGAGAGAGATAGAATGAGAGAGAGGGAGTGGGGATTTGTTTTTATTTTTTATTTAATAAATCTGTTTGAAAATTAAAATTAATAAGAAAAAGAAATTAAAAGGGTAAAAAAGACAATTCAAGTTGGTCAGGGACCGAATCCACAATAAAATCTTTGAAAAAGGACCATCCATACAAAATTGCAAAGGTTTGGACCAAAACCACAAAAAACAACAAACCACAGGGACCATTTTTGCAGTTTTCTCTAACTTTTATTATGTAATGCTCAATATAAATTTAAATATATCATTGAGACTATCTCATCTTTATCTACATAAAGATATATTGTCTCACTCCAAATCATACATTACACTTTCGCTCTCAAAAATCCCATTTAGTTATATCATGATAAAGTATGTTTTTTTTTTTCTTTATATCATTATAAAATACATTTTCCTTGCATGATACGACTGGAATGTAAAGTTCTACGAGCGTTCAAATCCACATGAGTTTAAGACTATATGCCCATTTCCTTTGAACCCAATACCCCAAAAATATTGTCTAATTTTGAAACTAATTACATCATTATTACCATCATAAATGACATAGTTCAACGATAAGTTCCTCATATTTATCTCAATACAACATATCACCAAAATACTAAATTAAACCAATTTCTTAATTCTCCATATGAAAGACTAAACGATTTTACATGAACTAATAAATAATCCCGGACACACATTTATGACTACAACCAATATTTTAATAAAAAATTTCACAATATCAACCAAAAAGTAAGTTGCTATTTTTCCATTTAATCACAAGTTTCTGGTATACCATGCAGTATACAACCCGTGGCTATTCACACAACTAATTTTATGGCAATACACTTGAATCAAATACTTGGTTTCCGTTTTCATGTATCTATACACGATTATTATGCATTACAATCCATGGAATTATAATCCTTTTTCAAATAAACTTCACCTACCAGTGATGATTTAACCAATAAAAAATACTTCACCAACTTGCATCAAACAAGATATGTTCATCATATATCACTTTCTAAAGATTTTGTCTTAAAAGTCCATTTGATGACACATTATAACCCGTTAATGCATCCTTATTTTGTCAATTATTGGCTCAGAAAAAAAAAGGAAATTTAAACTCATAAATATGGTAAAAATGTTGCAAAAATATTTCTCAATACAAAATCGATATTTGCTATTTCTGTATCTAAACCTATTGTGTATTTGCCCTCTATAAACCAGGTTTATAATCAAATCCCATAAAATGGTACAATAAATGGGATTTCGGGTGTTAAGAATAATTTGAACAATAAACCTGCAAAAAAGAATTTATATTCCAACATAAAAAACATAATAAATCATTTAAAAATAGATGCATTTAAGGAAACTAATTTGTAGTTTAAGGAACATACATTTTATCAATTCAAGTAGGAAGTAGTGGCTGTCTTTCATCAGATCCAACACGATGACTAGCCTGTAAAATTTGTTAATTACCACAAAAAATAACAAATTTTAATTAGTGTGAACATAAAATTATAAAGATATTTAGCATTTTTCATTACGTGGGTCCCATTCATATTGACATATTTACCTCCTCGTTAGCCCCGGCTGCAATATTAATGAAAGACAAGTCCCTTGACCTGTTAAAAAATTGTTAAATTTTGAGGGGTATTTCAGATATTTTATTAATTTGTATTTATTTTGAGTGAAATTTATACCTCTCATTGTTGTGAATTGGCTTTAACTCCAACACTTCTTCCTCTTTGACTTTTGAAAGAGGCGAAAAGAACTAAAAAAGATGCATAAAGATTATAAAAATACAAAGAATTAACAATTTTATTTTGTTAATCATGGGTTTTAATTATTTATATAACAAGAAATGAAATGAGTTTAAATACCTGGTGCATTGAGATGAAAACAATAGAAATTCCAAGAATAAAATTGATGGTAAGAGTGTGTCCAAATAAAGCTGCAGATGCAAAGCCTGTGAATATTGTTGCAACGGTTGACGAGTACTTTTTCAAAATTGTATCTGCATTTTAGAAACATAAATAAATAAAAATTTATTACCATGTGTGAAAGAAATATATCATAAAGATTGTCATATTCTTACCAGCATATTTGAAGAAAAATGACGATAATACCCCTTGAGCTGCGTTGTTTATTATCAAAAACATGGTAGCTTTTGAATGTCCTTGCAGAATATCAAAGCTTCCAGGACCTAGAAAACCATTATTATCAACAAATCGGATACTATCGGTACATAAGGGTAAAATAGTCATTTACTCATATTCAGTCCCTTTGTACCTTTGATAACAACAGTTCCAAGGATCCCTAGGAAGTTAAATATTGCTCCATATCCATATAAAAACAGATTCTGAAATCCAACAACACTACAATTTAATGATATCAATTTCATAAAGAATATTAAGGGATAAATGCAAGAAATAGCAATGTACTTTCATTTAGTTATTTGTTATAACATCCTACTTTTATATCTTTCTATTACAACATTGTACTTTCATTATTTTTCCTATTAAGGCATTGTACTTTGAAATATCTACTTAATTATAGCATTGTACTTTCAAATTTTCTCTTATTAGAACATTTTACTCTGAAAAATCAACCCAATTATAATTCAAATTTGTTTTTGTATTTGGATGACATTGCTACAATTGGATAGATTTTTCAAAGTACGATGCTTAAATAGGAACAAATGAAAGTACGATGCTATAATAAGCAAATAAATGAAAGTACAAAAGTACATTGCTATTTCTTGCATTTAACCCAAATACTAAAAATTTCACCTGAAGGTATATACTTGTGTCATATTGACTCTTGAGTGCATATTCATTGAACACCGATGCCATAGATGGAACAGTCACCTATACACAAAACTCAATTTATAAAATTATGACATGGCATTATGCTTTTAAGTAACATTAATCAATTAAAATAAAGATAAATATATAACTTACAAAGATAAATGTGCAAATATATGCACCCGTTGCTACTGGAACACCCATTGAAGTAACGCCCTCAGGTAAAGAACGCATTTGATTTATGCTAATACCAATAAGCAAAAGAGCAAGAGCTTCCCACTAAAAAAATAAAAAACAAAATTTTTATATTTTTTTAATTACGAATAATAACAAATAATGTACAAAAAAGAACCATATGTACTACGTACTGCGTACTGCGTACAAACCTGAATAATGGAAAATCGTCGCTTCATTATCATCTTTAACAAAACAGCAATTACCAAAACCTGTAATTTTTATAAATTTAGGGTTTTACGAAAAAAAATTTCTGAAGTTATGAAGGAATAAATTCTACTTAAAGAAATAAAACCGATAAATACCTTCAAATTGCTCAGCATCTTCACAGTTGCTGGATTAAAATAAAGCTGCAAAATTAAAATAGTTCTCAAAAATCAGATATTATTTTAAGTTACCATAATTAAAGATTGTGATAAATTAGTACCTGCATTGTGAATTTGAGATAATTATTGATAGCATAGAGAAAGGCTGGAACAGCAAGAAGCACATTGTTTCGGGCTGCCTGTAAAAATGGAAAATGACTAAACTACCCTCATGGACAAATGACTGAAAAAGTCAATTTTTTAACTTTATTACCTGTACAAAATTGGAGATTGAAAGAAGTGGTTTCTCTTTCTCACCAACTTTCTGATTTCTAGCCTGTAAAAACCAACATTTCAACAATTTTTACAACCATGTGTAAATTGTAATATCAAAACCCTAAAAGTTAAATAATTTACCTGTATTAAAAGCATAACAAGTGCAAAGATAACCTTTGCAATTTCTGTCAGAAAATTCACACTAATGGGGCTAAAATTGAACCTTCCGTCCACCTTACACATATACACCAAAATCGGCTGTCAAAAGAAAAGGAAGACTGTAAGATAATGAAGAACTTAAAACAACTTTAATGGAGTATACGTGGTATCGTTCATTATGATGAATACGATTTGAAGAGAAGAATCACCTGTAAGCCGACTAACATACAATCACCAACGACTAAGAGAACATTGAGTGCACGATGCTTCTTTGATCGTTTATTTGTATGTCGATCGTAAGCCCGTGAGATAGTTTTTGTAGATGGATTCGCTAATTGGGAATGACAAACGCTGCATTCTATTGACGCGTTTTTCATCGTCTGAAACCCTAAACCTCGAAAATTTCACAATCTAAACAAATCAGCATTCGTTACCAGAGATGAAACAGTATTGATATACCAGTTACTAATTAAGTAACAACAGAATAGCTCAATCAATGACTTTGATACAGTAACCTAAAATGTCCGATGCATTATATGATTACCAAACTTGCAAAAAGTTATTTTCTATCTTATTATATTGCATAATTGCTCACAACTCAATTGGGTTTCTGATTAGAAAGTGAACTTCTTCTTCCCCAAAAAATGTCGTGACCACACGATCGATCAGCTGGGAACTTGCGACTCCAATCTCATCATTCAGCTTCTTTGTAGTTGAAAAGGAGTAAAAGAATCGTCAAAATTATACAATTCCGGGAAGCAAAAGCATTACGTTGAAGTACAGATAACGCGTTAGATCTGACGGTCGGGCGTCCGGTCACCAAGATTCAACTGCCGGTGGATTGGGTCTGATTAAAGATGGAGAGATAGTGGTGAAAGAGCTGAATTAATTTGTTTATTGATTGAACAGTTGATGACTTGATGATGGAAGAACAATGGGGTTTGATTTTTGTTTATAATTTCACTCTCCCTCCAAAATGCAGACACCTGTTATGACGTTGCTTTGGATTTACATCAACGAGAAGAAGGTGCGTGAAATGAAGTTGAAATTGAAAGATCACCGACGATTATTGTGGGCGATTTACTCGTTTAAAGTGTCTTGTTTGTGTAGTAAATTATTATAAGTTGATGGTGAATTAACACATTGATGGTGAAATAACTTTAATTTTCTTAAATAGTAATCATAATTCATGTAGATGTAACTAATTATAATGAATAAAGCATCTTAAGCAGGAAAAAAAAGATTGCAAGACACAATATCACAAATGGACCAAGTTGTGTGCGGATGTTATGTCTAATTCAAGATGAATCGATGAAGTTGTGATGATTTTTGAGGATTTTTATGATTTGTAATGCTAAATTTTGAGTTGACTTCAACACTTGATTTCAAGCTAAAGGGACAATTTCTTAAGGCTCCATATGAGATTCTTTTAATAGAAATGACGAATTTCTTACGGTTTAGAAAACTAAATACTTGACTATAGGATGGAATTTAAAGAGATATGATCTTATCGATCTTACTGTCCTAGCAGGATCCTAAGCTTTTGTTGCTTCAGGATTGGTCCTAGTGTGATTGAGATTTTTTTTTTTTTTTTTTTTTTTTTAGGATCTTAACATCGTACCATCTTGACAACCATTAACTACAATTTATATTCTAAATCCTTCTAGTCAAAATCGTATATTTCGTTTCCAAAATTCTTTATTTGCATCGTTCTTATAGTTTTATTTGGGTTGTAGCTTTCGTCTTAATCGATATAAATTTAAATGACTACCTTGCATTTATTTGATATATTTTCATTTTTATCTCTCTTTAAGGAATTCTGTTTCAGGAAGCTAAGATATTGTGCAACAATAATAACATTTTCCTTCATGTTAATGCAGCTTAGGGTAATAATGGTTTAGGTACCTTTTAGTTAAACTGTGGATGTAGAAGTTCACGTAATTTGTAGTAATGTTTTCCCCAATAATAAGATAATCGGAGACATGATGTTTGTGGTAGTGATGTGGTTGTCGGTGGTAGATGGAAGCAAAACTGACTGTTCTAACCTGGGAATGGGGAGGAGTGGATAATGTAAGAATGATCAAGTAGGAACAACGAGTAATTTATTGATGAAATGCATAAAAGTTTGCCTATGTTACATTGTTACCTAGTTCTTTAAATTTTGTATCGAGTATTAGAGACTTGTTAATTCAATGATCCAATAACAATACATAATTGTTATTATAACAATGTTAGTTTAGAAGTTGATGTTTTGATGCACATAGGCATTTTGCTCGTTGTATTTACAACTAGCAAGAACACATATTAAGCATAGGAGCATCTATAATGGTTAATCTTTACAAACTCTTTAACTATGGTGGTCATGTGGTTATCGACAACGAGTTACCGAAGAAGATGACTGGATTGAAGTCGACTATTTCAATAGAAGACGGGGAATGAAGGATGAGGGGGTGGGACCATTTAATTTGATAAAGATATAACAAAAAACCATAAGAAACGTTTTAAAAAACATATAAGGGCAAGCTAGTGAATTTACATCTACATGGACAAAGGCAAACAGCAAGGAAGTTTCGAGGGGGGATGAAGGATGAGGGGGTGAGACCATTTAATTTGATAAAGATATAACAAAAAACCATAAGAAAAGTTTTAAAAAACATATAAGGGCAAGCTAGTGAATTTACATCTACATGGACCAAGGCAAACAACAAGGAAGTTTCGAGTGGAAGTTTATTTTATGGATAAAAATATGCTATCATAACTAAAGCATAAGAACAAAATTTGTAGTTTACCCTATGTCATATTTTTTAAAAAATTTAACTAAACCATTATCAATTTTATAAAGGGATAATGATGAAAATGAACAAAATTGGAGGTTTGCAAATAAAAATGGCCATATTTTAACATGTTTCACGAGATAGCCACTCATTTCCTAAAATTAGATTTTGTGAAATCAATTATGTGACAATGTAACACCCTAAATTCTTTTAATAAGAAAACCTTTAAATAAATCCATGAAATGCATTTTTTGAACCATAAAGGCTTTTCATATAAATCAAATAAGATAATAATTTTTTGTAATAATTACAAAATATGAAAATATATAAATTATAAATTATATAATAAGTTTTTAATTATACAACGGTATTTAATTATAAATAATAAAAAATTTAATTCTATAAATCAATAATTTTTAAATTTAATAACCTATTATGCATTATATATATATATATATATATATATATATATATATATATATATATATATATATATATATATATATATATATATATATATATATATATATATATATATATATATATATATATATATATATATATATATATATATATATATATATATATATATATATATATATATATATATATATATATATATATATATATATATATATATATATATATATATATATATATATATATATATATATATATATATATCTATATGATAAAGTTCAAGTGAGAACCTAAAAAAGTAAGAGAACCTAATAACTCATTTTATGAACAGTTTTTCTACACAATATTTTTCAAAAAAATATATACCAAAATTTTTTTATACTATGTGATTAGAAGATTTAAAAAATAATTTTTATTTATTTTTATGTATATACATATGCATATACATATGCATAAGCATATGAAAAAAATGATTTTTAAATTTTTTTTAATCTCTTAGACGTTATATATACGTTAGTTAAAAGTGTTTGTTTTGAAAAAAAAATATTTATATATGCATATATGCATATACATATGCATAGTCATATGCATATGAAAAAATGAATTTTTTTAAAAATTTCTTAGACATTGTATATACGTCAGTAAAAAGTGTTTCGTTTTGAAAAAAAGTTTATATATATATATATATATATATATATATATATATATATATATATATATATATATATATATATATATATATATATATATGCGAATTTTTATATGCATATAAATATAAATATAAACAAAATTGACTTTTTTGAGAAAAAAATTATAAATCCATTAGACGCACTAAAAAAATTGGGTGTAATTTTTTTTAATTTGTGTAGGAAAAAAGTTCCTAGGTTCTCTCATTTATTTAGGTTCTCTCATATATATATATATATATATATATATATATATATATATATATATATATATATATATATATATATATATATATATATATATATATATATATATATATATATATATATATATATATATATATATATATATACTAGGCGAATCCTCGCGCCGTGAGCATGAACATAATTATGTAGTTAAAATAATAACAATTATGTTTATTTCAAATATATAAGTCATTGTCATCAACTATGAAATATTATCTTTATGTTATGTCACACCCTCAAACCATATTGGCGGAATAGTTTAAGGGTGGATGACTTCATGAACAATATCATAACAAAGTTGCACAATAGTGAAAACCAAGCAAACAACCATCATTACATAATTGCAAATGTTGCATAGTTTAACTGTATCATGTTTCAAATACAATTATAGTGATATCAAAATAGGAAAAAATGACGTCGTAACGTCCTTTCTTGTAGCGCTTGATTTACCAAATCAGTTTCCTGAGAATACAAGTAGTTGAAAAAGTGTCAACAATTAAGTTGGTGAGTTCATAAGATTTTGTATAAGGAACGTCCTTTGTTTGTAAACGATAGTGTTGAAAACCAAGAAAATCCAATATTTTCTTATAAAATGTTCCAAGTCTTTAAATCCCAAAGACTAAAATGTAATATGTAAACTGTAGTGTACTTTCTTTGAAATGTGTGTATCCACGTAAACAATTTATAAAAATATTAAGTTGATTATTTTCTCATGTGAGATACCATATAACCATACTGTGACTAGTTGGCCTGCTGCGACGTTCTTCAGGCGTCGGAAATGTTAGACATTTGGACACCTCAGACCTGCCGGTCAAGCTGTAGCTAGCAGCTCAGGTGCGGGGTTGTCAATCCCCGTATAGATCTATACTCAAATATCACGCTCTCTTACCGAGACTCTGGTTATATAATTGTTCAGGACTTATAGTAGGTACTTATAAAAGTACTTTGAAGATTCATCTCACAAAAATGTATGTATTCCAATCAACTTGTTTACGTACGTTTTGTATATAAAAACTCTTGAAATCGTCCATTATCATTTTTCCCATGATAATATAGTATAGTATAATAATTATATATTTTTATATAATTATTTTTGTCATGTTCGAATGTCATAGTAACCTTTTGTTCATAAACTATTCCAATAATAGTCTATTTTTAGTAATTGCGTCGTAATAACCTTATTTTTGTGAATAATAGCGAAATAACTTGTTCAAAGATTATAGATATTATATTTTTAGATATTTCACACAAAAATAATATAATAACTTGATTATAACCATTTTTGCTAGAAAATAGTGTCTTTATTTATAAAAACGTAGTTTTTACTAGTTTTCGTTTTTATAACGTTTTTATTCAAGATCTAGCATCTTTGTACACTTTATTTGTAGTTTAGTAACTTTTACACAACTTAGTATGTCAAAGTGTTCATAATACATGGATCTACTCATATTTCATGCCAAAATCATATTTATAACATTTTTGTTCAAGATCTATCATTTTACACACTTTAATTATAGTCTAGTAACTTTTATACAAGCATATCATGTATCATAGTGAATATCTTACAAAGATCTAACTATATTTCATGTCAAAGGTATTTTTACCCAAATACTAACTTTATAAACTTGTGTAAATCAACATATATATCATTTAAACACATATAAACTTGAATAAACAACATATATAGTTAAAGAACTTGTATTCTCCCCCAAAAAGGTTTGAAAAGATGAAAATGTGGGGTATGAACTCACCTTGAGTGTGGATCTTAGGATTTCTTGGAAGAAAGTTGAAGATTGTGGTTCTAAGACCCGGAGGACCCTTGGACAAAGCTATTATCCAATGGATTTCCGTGAGTATGTGTGTATACAAGAGTATATGAAGGTATTTAGAACTTAAATCACTAGGTGATCATAACTTACCAAGAGAGCTTGAAAGATCTTTGAAGATGATGGAGTTTGGGGCTTAAAGACCTTTGAACAAATCTAATATCCAATGGATATGGATGGATGTTAGTGTGTGTAAAAGGTGTAAATTTGTGTTATGTTGTTTAGAATCAAAAGGGAATGGAACTTACCACTTGATCTTTGAGAAAGAAGCTTGAAATTTGAAGTTCGAGGAAGATGATGATGGTGGTAGTTTGGCCGAGAGCAAGAGAGGAGAAAGGGAAAGAGGAGAAAAGTGTTGGTGCAAATGAACTAGTTATCTCTTCAAGTTGGTGTATTATGACATAAGTGATCTAGTTTGATTTTATGCGTTATAAAACTCCATAGCCTTTTAAGGCCTATTAATATAAAAACTAAAAGAAGGGTTTTTGGTGTGATGGCATGTCCCCTAAGGGGGTGGGCTGTCGATTTTGGGAAGGGGGTGGGGTGGGGTGGTGTGGTTTTTATAAAAATAGCAATGTAGCTATAAAAATGTGTAGTTTTTATAAAATAGTAAGACGTTTTAGTGAAAATTTGTGCGTTTTTGACGAAACGAAGTTCTAAATAATTATTTTGTATAAAAACATTGCCAAACATTTATTTTGATTGAATTATAACTCGTCGGGTGTCGGAATACGCGTTTAAGCGCGATATTCTTCCGTTTTCGCGATTTTTGGCATTTTACCGGAAATTGCATTTAGCTTTGAAATTAAATATTAGATATTATTACGTTACTTATCATATGAATTGTTATTTCATATTTGATGTTTAAGGCACCTCATTTTGTATTTTGAGTCCAAACCCTGTGTACATTTATCCGTACACAGCGGTTTAATTGTTATAACTTTCACATACGAACTCCGTTTTCGACGTTCTATATATCGAAACTTTCGTATTTACAAGTAGATTGTTTTATGAATATTATTATTTTTAAAATAATAATTGTACGATTTTCGAATTTCTACACTACAGTAGTCTACTGTCCGTATTTTCGATTTTTACCCGATAATTGTTTTGATTTAGCATACGTAATATTATAATATCAATAATTCAACGCAAAAGTTATGGAAAACAACTTTTCAACATATAGATTAACATATGCTTCGTTTGACTATAGTTGACTTTTGTTGACCAAAATTTACAATTGTCACATCATCTACCCGTTAGAGAGAATTTCGTCCCGAAATTTAACTCTTGAGTGGGTTCTCAAGGGTTTGGGAAGACATGTGGATACTTCTGCTTCATCTGGTCTTCGCGCTCCCAAGTAAATTCTGGTCCACGCTTGGCACTCCAACGGACCTTAACTATCGGAATGCGGCTTTGTTTCGTCCTCTTGATTTCTCTGTCCATGATCTCTATGGGTTCTTCCACAAAAAGAAGGTTCTCGTTCACCTCGATCTCGTCGAGCGGAATGACAAGAGTTTCATCGGACAGGCATTTCTTTAAGTTGGACACGTGAAAGGTGGGATGGACATTGCTGAGCTCCTGCGGTAATCGAAGTCTGTAGGCTACTGGGCCGATCCTAGCGAGGATCTCAAAGGGCCCAATGTATCTGGGGTTCAGCTTCCCATGCTTTCTAAAGCGTATCATTCCCTTCCATGGCGAGACCTTCAACAACACTCGGTCACCAACCTGGAATTCTAAAGGCTTGCGTCGCTTGTCTGCGTAGCTCTTTTGTCGGTCACGAGATGCTTTCAATCGTTCACGGATGTGAACGATTTTCTCAGTTGTCTCTCGTATGATTTCCGGGCCGGTGAGAGCGCTGTTAGGTGTTTGGCCTCTGGCTAGTTGAGTATCACCCACTTCGGCCTAGCACAGAGGGGATCTACACTTGCGTCCATAAAGAGCTTCAAATGGAGCAGCTTTGATGCTAGTGTGGTAGCTGTTGTTGTATGAGAATTCAATGAGCGGTAAGTGGGTGTCCCACGCCTTACCGAAGTCTATCACACAGGCTCTCAACATATCTTCCAGCGTTTGGATGGTTCTTTCACTTTGGCCATCCGTCTGCGGATGGTAAGCTGTGCTCATGTCAAGCCTGGTTCCCATAGCCTTTTGTAATGATTGCCAAAAGTTTGAAGTGAACCGGCTATCTCTATCCGAGATGATTGATCTCGGCACACCGTGCAATTTTACAATTTCTTTGACGTAAAGTCTTGCTAGTTTATCCGTCCTATCACTCTCCTTGATTGGCAGGAAGTGAGCGGATTTGGTTAGCCTATCGACGATTACCCATATAGTATCTAACCCACCGGTTGTCTTTGGTAATTTGGTTATGAAGTCCATTGTTATTCGCTCCCACTTCCACTCGGATATTGGTGGTTGAACTAGCAAACCCGAGGGCTTTTGGTATTCTACTTTAACTTTGGTGCAAGTCAGGCACTTGCCCACGTAAGTAGCGATTTCTGCCTTCATGTTTGGCCACCAATACAGTTTCTTGAGGTCCAGGTACATTTTGTCGGACCCGGGATGAACGGAGTATCTAGTCTTGTGAGCTTCATTCATGATAATGTCTCTGTATCCGCCGAATTTCGGTGTCCAGATTCGGTTCATGAGGTAACGAGCTCCGTCATCCTTAACTTCAAGGTTTTTATCCATCCCTCGCAAGGCTTCATTTGCGACGTTTTCAGGTTTTAAGGCTTCTAGTTGCGCCTCTTTAATTTGAGTGGGTAACTGGGAATGGATCGTCATTGTTAATGATTTCACTCGACGGCCTGTGTATTCCTTTCGACTGAGGGCATCAGCTACCACGTTGGCCTTCCCTGGGTGATAACGAATTTCACATTCATAGTCACTTAGTAGCTCCACCCATCGTCGTTGCCTCATATTGAGTTCTTTTTGGTTGAGGATATGCTGGAGACTCTTATGGTCGGTGTATACCGTACATTCTGTGTCGTACAGGTAGTGTCTCCAGATTTTCAATGTGAACACTACTGCTCCCAACTCGAGGTCATGTGTAGTGTAGTTGACCTCGTGAGTTTTAAGCTGCCTTGAAGCGTAAGCAATGACCTTTCCTCTCTGCATGAGTACACAGCCCAGACCCTGGTTCGATGCGTCGCAATAGACCACAAAGTCTTCTGTTCCTTCTGGAAGGGACAGAATAGGAGCGCTGCATAAAGCTTTCTTTAGGGTCTGGAAGGCGGCGTCTTGGTTATCTCCCCACTTGAATGTCACACCCTTCTGTGTCAGGGTGGTAAGTGGCTTTGCAATTTTGGAGAAATTCTGTATGAATCTTCGGTAATAGCCAGCAAGGCCCAAAAACTGACGGATTTCTGTCGGAGTTCTTGGTGCTTTCCAGCTTTCGATGGCTTTGATTTTGGAGGGATCCACATGTATCCCTTCTTTGCTGACTACGTGGCCCAGAAAGTCCACTTTTCGAAGCCAGAATTCGCATTTCGAAAACTTCGCATACAGTTTCTCCGCTCTTAACGTCTCCAAAACTTGTCGTAAGTGTTGGCTATGTTCCTCCTTACTTCGTGAGTAGATAAGTATATCGTCAATGAATACTATCACGAATTTATCCAGGTAAGGTCGGCATACTCGGTTCATCAGATCCATGAACACTGCGGGCGCATTCGTTAATCCGAAGGGCATCACAACGAATTCATAATGGTCGTAGCGAGTTCTGAATGCCGTTTTAGGAACATCTTCTTCTTGAACCTTGAGTTGGTGATATCCCGACCTCAGATCGATTTTTGAGAAATAGCTCGCTCCTTGGAGTTGATCGAACAGGTCGTCAATTCGGGGTAGCGGGTATCGATTTTTGATAGTGAGCTTGTTCAACTCCCGATAGTCAATGCACATATGGAATGATCCATCCTTCTTCTTCACGAATAAGACCGGCGCTCCCCAAGGTGAGAAGCTCGGCCTGATGAACCCTTTACTTAGCAGTTCGTTTAGTTGGCTGGATAATTCTTGCATTTCTGCCGGGGCTAATCGGTAAGGTGCTTTTGCTACCGGGGTGGCTCCTGGAATCAAATCGAATCTGAACTCGACTTGTCGTGCGGGTGGTACTCCTGGAAGGTCTTCTGGGAATACGTCGGGAAAGTTACAGACTTCGGGGATTTCTTTGATGTTCTTTACTTCTTTCTTTTCGTCAACAACATGGGCTAGGAAGGCATGGTATCTTTTCTGTAGGTATTTTCGGGCTTTGATGCATGACACGATTCGGAGGCTGGTACTGGGTTTATCACCGTAGACAACAATGGTCTTGTCATTCGGCAGATGAAGTCGGATTCCTCGTTCGTAACACATGATGTCGGCATGATGGGGAATTAGCCAATCCATACCAACAATCACGTCAAAACTTCCTATTTTAACAGGCATTAAGTCGATTTGAAAAGGGTGATCATCCAGGGTAAGTGTACAGCCTACGTATATGTTGTTTGTGCTTTCTGTTTTGCCATTAGCCATTTCTACTGTAAATGTTTCGTTGAGTGGTTGAGGTTTTTGTTTTAGTAAATATTTAAACTCGTGGCTTACGAAACTCCTCTCCGCACCGCTATCGAATAGTACACAAGCATATGAATTATTGACGAGGAACGTACCGGTAACCACGGTAGGATCCTCCACCGCTTCCGTGCGTCCCATAGCTAGGACTCTTCCATTTCTCCCCACATTTTTGGCCTTCGGGCAATCACGCTTAAAATGCCCTGTCTTACCACAACCATAACAGGCTTGACTCACCCCGACATTAGTGGCTTGGGTGGCTTGTGGGGTTGGCGTCCTGCAGAATCGGGCGGTGTGGCCCTTCTTGTTACAGTTCAAGCAGTGCATTTCTCTACAGGGTCCGGTATGGTGGAAGTTGCACTTGTTACACTTGGGTAGCGTCCCAATGTATTGCTTGGTGGTAGTTGGGGCGTTCGGGACAGTGGCTGCACGAACTGCCACAATATGTTGTCTTTTCGCACCGTCTTGGTTTGGTTGGTTTCTACCCCTTTTCCAGGGTTTCCTCTTGTGATCCCTTTCCCTTGGCTGTTCAGTCTTTTGGGTCATGGTTCCCTGACGCACCCCGTGGTCGACCAATCGTTGGGCCAATCGTTTGGCGCTGTCAAAAGTGACTGGACTTGCGGCTTCTACGTTCCCTTGGATCTGGGATGATAGTCCCCAAATGTAGCGTTCCACTTTTACAGACTCTGGTGTGACCATGGCTGGGCAAAGGGTTGCCAGGTCGTTGAATCGGTTCGTGTAAGCGTTTAGATCCGAACCTTTCATTGTGAGATTCCACAGCTCTTGTTCCAACTTTTGGATTTCCCCTCGGGGGCAGTACTCCTTCATCAACATTGTCTTTAATTCCTCCCAGCCCATCGAGTTTGCCACTAGGAGTGTCAGTGACTTGACATGGCCCTTCCACCAAGACATAGCCGTCTCAGCGAAAGTGCAGGCAGCGAACTTTACTTTCATTTCTTCTGGACACGCAGTGATATCGAAGATCGACTCGGTCTCGATCCACCTTGTGAGGGAAAGGACACCACCGGTGCCGTGGAAAGTTATCGGCTTGCAACTGACAAAATCCTTGTAAGTACACGCTCGAGAATGGGTTGATGTTTCCCCATTGGTGGAATCGTTGGTGCCGTTTCCACTTCCGTTTCCATTTACCCCGTTGGTGTTAATATGGGCGACAGCTGTGGTCACGGCTGCCGTGACAGCGGCTTGAAATGTCGCCGAGTCCATCATAGGTGCTTCGGGTGTTTCGACAGGTGTGTGTCTGTTATTTCTTCGGCGAGGTGGCATGATTCTGCCACAAGGATTTAAGATCGACGTTGGTTAGTTTTTGGAAGAATTGTTATGATTATGTCATCGTTAGAATGTGGTGCTTGTATCTTATTGTCATCTTGTTTCTTTCGTTTCGTAAGTTGTATCTATGATTTAATATCAAACATACTGATCATTCACACATACATCATCTTATAAATCAAACATATTCTTCATATTCATAATAATACGGGGTGTTACATAAGTTTTGAAATGGAAATTTTTGACCTTCACAGAGGCCTACAGAGCGATAAAAATAAACAGCGTAACAGCTTACAAAAAGTGTAGTCACTTGATTGTAGAGCCGTGCCTACGTACAATAGTGAGTCGCACTTAACGCGTACTCATTGATGTCCTAGTCTATACCAAAACTTGAGTAATATAAGTACTACTCATGATGAACCTGACCTCATAGTCCCGCATAGTGCGTCCACCTGCGCCCTGAGCTCAGCAGCTTCGCGCTCGGCCTCCTCGGCCCTCCGCTCAATATCTCGTATTCTCTGCTCAGAATCTGATATTCGCTCAATAGCCTCGCGCCACATCCCCAGGGCTGTCTGTACGTCCTCCTCGAGGGTGTCGAGTCGTCCAGCGGTATGGCCGCGGGTCTCATCTAAACGTCGGAGGCGTGCTGAGTTGACCTCGACGACGGCCCCCACGTCCATAATCTGACCGGTGGTCGCCCTAATCTGCTCGTCATGGCGCCTGATGCGTCCGACCATGGTGGGTAGGCCTCGGTCTGCGTAGCCCCCTCTACTGAGATCGTAGTGATCGTAGAATAGGTGATATGGGGGTCGCAAGTCCTGCTCACGGCTCCAAACGCGTATCTGCTCTACCTAATCTGGTGTCGGGCCCTGAAGAGGTTCTTCTATTAGTAAAGGGCGGTGAATGGGAAGCACCCTCTTTCGAGGTGTACGCATCCACAACGGGCCACCAGGGTGGCGATATACCTGAAATAGTGGCGGTGGTGGTGGTGCGTGTATGCTGCGGACTGGGTGGCGAGGATCGATGACTTCCGGCTCATCTTCGGGCTCTTCCTCGTCCCACTGGTCTTCTTCTTCCATCTCCTCGCCCTCTTTCGGATCCTCTTCGAAGTCCTCTTCCGGATCCTCCTCGATGTCCTCTTCCGGATCCTCCTCGAAGTCCTCTTCCGGATCTCCGTTGAGCCATCCGTTATTTCCCTCGTCGGGGAAATAAGGATCCCCGGGTAAATGAAAGCCTGCCATAGCGTCTATACGAGGATTGAGGTGTGAGAAGTATGTATAAGGGGAAATCTTAAATACACGTATATACATTTATAACTAAGTAATGTATACAAAACACTCATATAGCATTTTAACTTCATGTTTAGTTTTATAGTGTCATAAAATACTCCTATAGTATTTTAAATTTTTGTGTTTAGTTCCTTTGATTACTGGTAAGTGTTCAGACTTGTTGTTCACCACGACTATTCCTAAGCATACGTTAATCATATCTTGGATCAATACAGTTGATCAGGCTCTATTCATCCAAGACGTCATTACCAAACACTTAGGCCTATCCGTAGCGTTCAACTCATCTTACCACTTTTGTATGTTTTCGTTATGATATCGTTCTAGTACGTACGCATGTACTTATACTTTTATAAAAATTATCGTTGTAATTTTAAAAGTATACTTGTACGAAAATGTTTTCGAGAGTATTAGTCCCATTGTATTTATAGTTGTATATCTTTAAATTGATTGATATACTTAGTTCACTATAAACAATGCTCTGATACCAATCTGTCACACCCTCAAACCGTATTGGCGGAATAGTTTAAGGGTGGATGACTTCATGAACAATATCATAACAAAGTTGCACAATAGTGAAAACCAAGCAAACAACCATCATTACATAATTGCAAATGTTACATAGTTTAACTGTATCATGTTTCAAATACAATTATAGTGATATCAAAATAGGCAAAAATGACGTCGTAACGTCCTTTCTTGTAGCGCTTGATTTACCAAATCAGTTTCCTGAGAATACAAGTAGTTGAAAAAGTGTCAACAATTAAGTTGGTGAGTTCATAAGATTTTGTATAAGGAACGTCCTTTGTTTGTAAACGATAGTGTTGAAAACCAAAAAAATCCAATATTTTCTTATAAAATGTTCCAAGTCTTTAAATCACAAAGACTAAAATGTAATATGTAAACTGTAGTGTACTTTCTTTGAAATGTGTATATCCACGTAAACAATTTATAAAAATATTAAGTTGATTATTTTCCCATGTGAGATACCATATAACCATACTGTGACTAGTTGGCCTGCTGCGACGTTCTTCAGGTGTCGGAAATGTTAGACATTTGGACACCTCAGACCTGCCGGTCAAGCTGTAGCTAGCAGCTCAGGTGCGGGGTTGTCAATCCCCGTATAGATCTATACTCAAATATCACGCTCTCTTACCGAGACTCTGGTTATATAATTGTTCAGGACTTATAGTAGGTACTTATAAAAGTACTTTGAAGATTCATCTCACAAAAATGTATGTATTCCAATCTACTTGTTTACGTACGATTTGTATATAAAAACTATTGCAATCATCCATTATCATTTTTTCCATGATAATATAGTATAGTATAATAATCATATGTTTTTATATAATTATTTTTATCATATTTGAATGTCATAGTAACCTTTTGTTCATAAACTATTCCAATAATAGTCTATTTTTAGTAGTTGCGTCGTAATAACCTTATTTTTGTGAATAATAGCGAAATAACTTGTTCAAAGATTATAGATATTATCTTTTTAGATATTTCACACAAAAATAATATAATAACTTGATTATAACCATTTTTGCTAGAAAATAGTGTCTTTATTTATAAAAACGTAGTTTTTACTAGTTTTCGTTTTTATAACGTTTTTATTCAAAATCTAGCATCTTTGTACACTTTATTTGTAGTTCAGTAACTTTTACACAACTTAGTATGTCAAAGTGTTCATAATACATGGATCTACTCATATTTCATGCCAAAATCATATTTATAACATTTTTGTTCAAGATCTATCATTTTACACACTTTAATTATAGTCTAGTAACTTTTATACAAGCATATCATGTATCATAGTGAATATCTTACAAAGATCTAACTATATTTCATGTCAAAGGTATTTTTACCCAAATACTAACTTTATAAACTTGTGTAAATCAACATATATATCATTTAAACACATATAAACTTGAATAAACAACATATATAGTTAAAGAACTTGTATTCTCCCCCAAAAAGGTTTGAAAAGATGAAAATGTGGGGTATGAACTCACCTTGAGTGTGGATCTTAGGATTTCTTGGAAGAAAGTTGAAGATTGTGGTTCTAAGACCCGGAGGACCCTTGGACAAAGCTATTATTCAATGGATTTCCGTGAGTATGTGTGTATACAAGAGTATATGAAGGTATTTAGAACTTAAATCACTAGGTGATCATAGCTTACCAAGACAGCTTGAAAGATCTTTGAAGATGATGGAGTTTGGGGCTTAAAGACCTTTGAACAAATCTAATATCCAATGGATATGGATGGATGTTAGTGTGTGTAAAAGGTGTAAATTTGTGTTATGTTGTTTAGAATCAAAAGGGAATGGAACTTACCACTTGATCTTTGAGAAAGAAGCTTGAAATTTGAAGTTGGAGGAAGATGATGATGGTGGTAGTTTGGCCGAGAGCAAGAGAGGAGAAAGGGAAAGAGGAGAAAAGTGTTGGTGCAAATGAACTAGTTATCTCTTCAAGTTGGTGTATTATGACATAAGGGATCTAGTTTGATTTTATGCATTATAAAACTCTATAGCCTTTTAAGGCCTATTAATATAAAAACTAAAAGAAGGGTTTTTGGTGTGATGGCATGTCCCCTAAGGGGGTGGGCTGTCGATTTTGGGAAGGGAGTGGGGTGGGGTGGTGTGGTTTTTATAAAAATAGCAATGTAGTTATAAAAATGTGTAGTTTTTATAAAATAGTAAGACGTTTTAGTGAAAATTTGTGCGTTTTTGACGAAACGAAGTTCTAAATAATTATTTTGTATAAAAACATTGCCAAACATTTATTTTGATTGAATTATAACTCGTCGGGTGTCGGAATACACGTTTAAGCGCGGTATTCTTCTGTTTTCGCGATTTTTGGCATTTTACCGGAAATTGCATTTAGCTTTGAAATTAAATATTAGATATTATTACGTTACTTATCATATGAATTGTTATTTCATATTTGATGTTTAAGGCACCTCATTTTGTATTTTGAGTCCAAACCCTGTGTACATTTATCCGTACACAGCGGTTTAATCGTTATAACTTTCACATACGAACTCCGTTTTCGACGTTCTATATATCGAAACTTTCGTATTTACAAGTAGATTGTTTTATGAATATTATTATTTTCAAAATAATAATTGTACGATTTTCGAATTTCTACACTACAGTAGTCTGCTGTCCGTATTTTCGATTTTTACCCGATAATTGTTTTGATTTAGCATACGTAATATTATAATATCAATAATTCAACGCAAAAGTTATGGAAAACAACTTTTCAACATATAGATTAACATATGCTTCGTTTGACTACAGTTGACTTTTGTTGACCAAAATTTACAATTGTCACATGTTATTATTAGTATGTTTTATTTTATATTTATTTTAAATTTTAAGATAATTTATGTAAATATAATTCCATGTATTTTTAATGTTAGACTGTCTATATAATTGACTCAAAAAATGTGATTATGTTTTTTTTTGTTTGATGTTTGGATGAAAAATTATTGTTGATACATATATCATTTTTGTAACATGATTCTCATCCAATGTCGCTGAATAAACACCATTAAAGGGAAAGCAAACATCTATAAGAGGGTAATATAATTTTCATCCCACATCACCTAAGAAATAAAATTGAAGGAAAAGAAAGCATATATTAGTAAAGAGACTAAAATCATTTCATTTATATCTCTATTTTTTGTTCTATTAAATTTGACCTAGTCATCAGTTGCAACATTTCATTCTGGTTCTGGTTGTGGGATCAGGTTTTTAAATTTTAGACGGGTACTGACCGGTGCTAAGTTTTATTTTTTTTAATACAAATTAATATGATAAATGTTATATATTTATCATAATGTACATTAATTGAATGACCTCTATGATAAAATTAGAAATCGTTGTTTTTGACCATCACTATTACATAACAAATAATTTGATGATATCTACAAAGTTGTATAATAATTGAGGGTGGGGTAATTATTTCGCTATAGTTTATCAAATGATTTCATTATCACTCAAATATATTGGAAAAAACACTTTTAATGATAATAATAGATGTACATTTTAATGGTATTTATGTGTGATATACTGATATATATATATATATATATATATATATATATATATATATATATATATATATATATATATATATATATATATATATATATATATATATATATATATATATATATATATTGTCAAACCCACACATGGAACCACATATGTGATTTTGAGATTTTGAAAAGCACAAATTGTATCACAAAAGTTTAAAATTTGATTATACAACATAATGCATGTGATTTTGTGCTACTTGATGAACGAATCCAAAACTCATCTCAATATCGACTCGTAAAGTTTTTAAAGCTTAACCTATTAAAATAGAAATAAGTAAACTTTTAATTAAATATTTCATTGAACTTTAATATTTGGAAATGTTTCCAATAATAAAAATATCTAATGATTTATATAAATATTTTAACTTTGAGGGAGACCTTTATTTATAGCATAAAAAAGCTTTTTGAGTTGGTTTATCATGACGATGTGGGATCAAATTTCTTTCATATTATGCTATTTTGTTTTATTTTCTTATCTCACATCGCTTAAAAAACACAAATGAAGATAAATCAAACATATATAAATAAAGAGACTAATATATTTCTCATCCCACATAGCCTAAGAAACAAATTTTAAAGAAAACCAAGCATTTATAAGTAGAGAACCTAAAACCATTTTCTTCGTATGTTATTTTGTATTCTTGATCTTGTTTGTAATCATATTAGGAATCAGTTTGCAACATTCCATGAACCATTAGTTTCAATTTTACGATCGATTTCGTAAAATTTGGATGGGTATCCGATATCCATTTTAATTTTTTTCTAATTAAATTCAAATTCATGTAGTTCGTGATAAAAAATGTATCTTGAACTATATTGATTAAATAACCTCTATTATAATATTTATGTATATAAACAAATTTGTGTAAACTTTGAAGGATTACTGTTTGAAAGTTTTATAGATCTTATTAAAACGAATAAAATATTTACAGTATTTTGTCATCATACATTGAACTATGGTACACGACGTACGATGAACTTGCTGCTCAATTAGTTTTTTAATAATTTTTAAACTCATTTATAGATTCATCTTTTTAGTTTCAATACTTTTGGAAGCTAAAACAAAATAGGAAAATTGTTGAAACTTTGAAATAAAAATATATTTTTATGATAAATTGACCACTAATCAACAATAGCTTTGAAAACCGTGGGTATGATCAAGATTAATAAGTGAACCTAACTAGTGGTATTATATAATGGAAATATTAAAGGTTATATATGTGCAACGCAATCTGATTAAAATAACAAAAAAACTTCCAATCAACATATGACATTTTTATAAGAGATACGAAGATATAGATACATATATAGATAGATTTTGATATATAGATAAGGATTCTATTTAATTTGTTTTAGTAATGCTCAATGTCTCAAACAGTCTCTATTGAAAATTCTTATGCACATGTATCATGATGAATCGAAAAAATGCCAACGTCGTTGTCACATTTTTACTATGACATACTTTGAACTTGCAACTTAATCAGTTTTCAAAAGTTTTTTTTTGGTAATATTCATCTTTATTTTTGAGTTTTAATACTTTTGGAAACTAAAACATAATAATAGAATCCTTTATCACTTTGAGAAAACATGTTCCGACGATAAAATGGTAGTTAATTAATAATACACTTTGAAAGATATATTATGATCAAATTTGATGGATAATGATATCAAATGAGAAGTATTATATAATTGAAAATTGAAATGTTAGTTAGATGTGTGAAACAATATGAGACAAGGAAAAATATCAAAATAATATGGTAAAAATAAAAATATAATGTTGAACCACATTGTTTAGAATGACATCCTTTATAAGAGATAGTTAGAACATTCACAATTGAAAATTTCTACATATATACATATTGGTGATTCAAAAAAAAAATACGTCGGTGTCGGTTTTTACAAACGACATACTATATGCTTCCAACCTAGTCAACTTTTTAAAAGTTTTAAGTAATTTTTATTTTTACTTTTGAGTTACAATAATTCCAAGAGTTGAAACTAAATAGTATAAATCTTTTAAACTTGCGATAAAAGCATGTTTTTATGATAAAGTAATCACTGATCACTAATTAATAATAGACTTGAAAGATCAAGTTCAAGTTTGATGGATAAGAGAAACACATGAATTGTTTTATATAAGAGAAAAAGAAATTGTCATATATGTATGTGAAGCAATGTGGGATAAAGCAAAAACGAAATTTGAAAAGTTATTGGAAATATGAAAACGCATGGAAGTTTCAAATCAATGTGGTGCTTGAAAATATGCTTCTTTTAATATATATATATATATATATATATATATATATATATATATATATATATATATATATATATATATATATATATATATATATATATATATATATATATATATATATATATATGTATATATATAGGAGATGATCAACATAGAACCCCTTTTTATCCATAGAACCATAGAACCAACTTTATAACCTTACGATCATTATATCAAGGGATTAGATTAAAAGGATGCATAATAAGATTATGCACACTTGTTCTGGGAATTACATACCGGAGGGGTAAATAAGACTTTTAATGTTTTCTCTTTTTAAGGAAATGACTGAAAATATCAATTCTCGTTCCTAATTTTATGGCAATTCAAAATCAACATCCACAAAAAAGATTCACAGCCTACCATCACCATCTCTGCCGATTACAAACCATCAAATGAAGATCAAATCTAACATACGTCCTCGTTCCGGTGAATCTGAAACTGAAGACAACGAAGAACCAAAAGATCAAGACTAGATGGAGCTCGAAACCATATTTGCCAGATCATGACTAGATGGAGCTCGAACCAGAGATTGTTGTAAGTATCTAGTAGTTCTGTCAAATAGGCTTCAGTTTCTGCAATATTTTATTAACTAACGTATGAATGATGATGAATTCTGAACATTTTATCTTGAATGTTCATTACTGAACATTTATGAACAGTTCTTTACTGTTGACTTAAATCTGTTTTATTTGTTTAGTTAAATTTGTTTTAGCGTCCAATTTTGAATTGATTCCAGAAATTGATTTCGATTTCGAATTGATTCCAGAAATCTATGTTTGGCATAAATCTCTGTTTGATTACATAAATCGATTTTGCTTGTTGCTGTAACACTTCTCGTAGTTGTTGGATATATGTTCATCTATGAACACACGTTCTTGAATGAACATACGTTCATGAATTAACATATATTTGACACTGTTTCTAATTATATGTTTGGCGTTGTTTTTCCAACGAATGTTCAGTAATGAACATCTCCATGTTCATTAATGAACATTCATGTATATAACGTTAGTTGTTGCTATAATACTTCTCGTAATTGTTGAATATATGTTCATTTATGAACACACGTTCATTAATAGTGAAGAAGTATTATATTTTGTTATACTTTGCAAGATCACCCGTTTTTTTAGAGATTAGAACGATTTAATAGTGAAGAAGTATTATATTTTGTTTGTTGTTATTAACAGGTTTGTCAACCAATAATAATACGTGTACATGAGATCCAGGATATATGCCATGATCGTGAAGCAATGATCCATACTAAAAGAAAGTTGATGAAAGTGACTAATTTCCTGGGATTTTAAAGACAATGTTCATCAATGAACATATGTTCATCAATGAACATATGTTCATCGTTGAACATGTGTGTATGTTCATATATTTTATCAACGTTCTTCAATGTTCATTTCTGACCAAATTCTGATATTTTTGAACACAATGTTCATCAATGAACATATATGTATGTTCAAAAATGAACATATACGTATAATTTAGGAAACTTATATAATTTTGGGATTTGATTTATATAAATTAGGTAAGTTTGGGAAATTTTTGGATAGATATTAATTAGGATTTATGAATGTTCATTTCTGAACATATGTGTATGTTCATATATTTCATCAATGTTTGTATATTTCACCAATACTCCTCAATGTTCAATTCCAAACATATTGTATGTTACTATAAATATATAAATGTTCTTCAATATATCCATGTTCAGTTATGAACATAAGAGTTTTCGTAAATTTTCAAAACGTTCACTTATGAACAACAATATGCTATGAATGTTGATACATGTTCAATACTGAATATGTATGAATGTTCATATATTTCAAAATGTTCATATATAAATATTAATCTATTATGAATATTCATATATTTTACAATTTTCATCTATGAACATTTACGTGTAATTTAGGAAACTGATATCAATTTAAGATTTGATTTGTATTGATTGGATAATATTGTGATATTTATGGATGGATATTAATTTGAATTAATAAAATCCAGATTTTATGGGATTTAATCAAATCTCGATTTTTGGAAGGATCTTAATTTGTCAATGTTTATTACTGAACATGTGTGTATGTTTTACCATCATACCCTTATCACCTTAATTTGATCCAACGGTCAAGAGGATGATTCTATGGTTCTATGTTGATCCCACCCCATATATATAAATATATATATATATATATATATATATATATATATATATATATATATATATATAATAATAATAAACATAATTGAAAATAATTAAAACAAAAGTAAATTACAGTTTTGGTCCTGTGGTTTGGCCTAACTTTCAATAGGAGTCCAACTTTTGAAATTTCACTTTATGGGTCCTCAAGGTTTGAGTTTGGTTTCAAGTTTGGTCCAAAGGACAGTTACCATCTACTTTTATCGTTAGTTCCTGTCATGTGCGTCTCACGTGTGGGTAATTTGGTCATTCCCGTCGACGGCTAGTCGATTGTTTAAAGGCGGGAGCAAGTGAAATCATTTTATAATTCGATGGTAACCCAATCGACCTGTTCAAGCTTCTTCAAGACAAGTGCAGCTTCCAATCATTGCGATTGAAGATGGTGGTGTGTTTATGTGGAACGCAAGCGTACCTTTGTACATCTTGAACTAACCAGAATCGTGGTCGTAGATTCTAGAGATGTGTACATTGTGGGTTCGTAGGGTGGTTCCGACCACCCATGTGTCGCAAGTCCGTGATGATAATACCGGGGTTGTTGCAGGCAAAACATAACTTGTTGCCATAAATAGGAAGGATTTCAGCTAAATTTGAATCCGTGAAGAAATACAAGATTGCGTTGGTGGTGTCGTGGATCTTTTTCATCTGTTACGGGATGTTTACAATATTCAGTTAGTTGAAGGTATGGTTGTTTAGGTTATAAGGATGTAGATGTATGGGATGTTGGAAGTAGGTTTTGGGGTCGTTGTCTTTTGGATAGTATATTAGGGGTATTGATCATGTAATCCTTGTTTTTTCCCATTTTGGTGTTATGTATTGGATATATTGCATCCGGTTATGGAGTATAATTCACCTTTGTTATTACAATTTCCAATTCATGGCCATGAAATTGAGTTATCAACAGGTTTATCGTTTTACTAACCATGATCATCAATTATTCGGATTCGATTACCAGTTGTTGAAATCATAAGCTGCTTCACAGGGCTACAACGATAATACATGATAATGTCAACAAAGTTATAAACTTAATTTTCTCAATTAATGGTGAAATTATTTGATGCATCACATGGCAAGTAGGATAACACATCATGCAAACAACATCATCTATAAATGAATACACATGACAACGTACATGTATTCTTAAACCCAAATTCAAAGTACATTCCCATTACACTAATAAAGCGATGTTCAGAAAGTAAAATACATACTTGAACTGAAAACATACAAATGTGAAGTTTAACAAACACAAACCATGGTTTAATAAACGCAGACACAACCACATGACATAAAGTCTACAACTGTTAGATAATGCACTCAATGTGCTGACATGCTTGTGTCCCTCCACCCATATCATGTAGCTGCTACCCTTTCTCCATGTTGGTTAGATGCTGAACCTCCACCCAAATTGACTCCATATGTAGAAGCTCCTGTGTCACTCCTAAGACCACCTTGTCCTTTGCAAGATCTTGCATTGTGACCCGGATTGTTGCACTTGCCACATGTAATCGTTATGTATTTCAACTTAATTTTGTTCCATTCGAACCTGCTTGACTTCCCTGTGACACTACCTCATCGAATGCATCTTGTTCTTAACGGTCAAATACAAATTCACTTCCCTCACTTCCATGATCATCTGACTCTGCACATTTTTCTAGATTCTTCGTAGTTTGGTTAACCAATGATCGGACTGCGTTACACCACTCCCTTTCACAGTTAGCTTGCAAATTGAATGCATAATCATCCACTAGGTTCCATTCATACCCCACTTCACTACACTCATAATCAAACAATGATCCAAAATTATTAACATCAACAGGTGGATCTTGGAGTTCTAAGTCCACCACGTGGATAGGAGAAAGGTCAAAGACGTTCACATTATCCATTGGAGAACACCCTGCACTTGAGTTACCCACATGTGCCTTCAACATTCTCTCAGGCTCCTCTGGGTTATAAACAACTAATTCTAAACAAGGAGACACACCATTCGCCGAATTATTGTGATAACTTACGGTCGATGGGACATTCAAATCAAACACCAACCTTTTCTTAATGTGACTGGTACTGCAACTTTTCAGCTATTCCTGGTTGTATTCAGGGGAGACCAATGGCTCTACATCGGCCATAAAATCTGCTAATGATGACTTCCCATATGTCTTAAGGTTACTCATGTCGTGCTCAACATAGACTTCCATTTCCTTGCAAATATCAACATATCGTACCTTGTACTGGGCGATAGAATGGAAAACCCTCCGTGGTTTATTTCCAGTGAAAAAAGGTTAGTATTACCGTCTACAAAAATGAACGACGATGTTAGGGTTACAATCGAACAAGCAAAAACACGCTTTCACTATTACAATCTTACCGTAATCTTTGTAACCGTCGCCATCGATGTTTCAATCCTTGATTTTCCACATTTTTGAAGGTGGCTTACGAACGGTGTAACGATGATCGGACACCCTGTATTCACCTGAGATGGTATTGAGCTTTGCGAAAAAGATTTACAGACTGGCTCAAGATTTTTCTGAAGTGATGTTTACGAGTATGCATTAAAGGCGCGAACATACTCTTTGATATCGTATGCAGCCGTCAACGAGAATGACCAAATTACCCCACGTGGGAGGCACATGACAGGAACTAACGATATAAGTAGACGGTAACTACCCTTTGGACCAACCTTGAAACCAAACTCAAACATTGAATACTCATAAAGTGAAATTTCAAAAGTTGGACCAAACCACAGGGACCAAAATTGCAATTTACTCTTAAAACAATTAACCTATTAAAAGAAAAACATAAATAAAAACTTACCTGATTTTCATTTAGGGTTCCAATCATTTGGCGATGCACGATTCGAATTCCTCTCCCACAGCAGGTCGGCAATAACGAATTTGCTGCACAAAGTTGTGATTGTAAGAATAATGAAGAAACCGCATTAAGGGGTTTTTTGATTTACCTCTTACTGGATCAGGAAAATGTAATATATGACTTGGTCCGAGTCAAACTATTTGATAGCCCAAAAAATTGACATCTTACCCGGTCCACTACCTCTTACCCAGTCATTTAAAAAAACTCCGCAAACTAGAAAATAAACACCCATGCTTCAGATTTTGCCCTTCGCTAAACTTGACCTAGCCCGCTTCCGCCTCTATCGTTCGAACTCTCTCTGAATCGCCCACGATATCGGTCCTCCCACCTCCGACTCCATCATTCAAGTCCGATGATTGCAGGTTGCAGGTTCAATGGCTTGACTTCGATTATTGCTATTTCATATTTGGAAATCACGATTGCATAATGCCGAATTGTTTATCAAAGACCCGACTGTTATCGGAATCACGATTGGTTATTTAAATCTATCATCTCAAAATCACGGTATCTCACAATCACAATTGCGTTATATAAATCTGTTATCAGACTTCAAATTCACACTCGACTTCCAGTGTTCCACCTTGAAATCACTTCTCTTAGTTCTTATCTAGGAATCACTATATGTGTTTAGATGCTTCAGCTTTTTTGATTCTGCATTTATTAGGTTATTCGATTCATAGAGACAATATATATCTGGCCTTTGCAGGTTTGAATATTGTTTTACCGAGTCTGTTTGACGAAGAAGGATTCAAATAAACGAAACGTATATCACAGCAAGGTTCGTATCTTTGAACTAATTTACACAAACTTTAGGTTTTTCAAATTATTCAATCTCCCTCTCAAAATTACAAACAATTCGATATGTTTTTTAGCATTTGAATTTCAGATTCAAATCAGATTTTAGGATATCTATATATATTTTTTACACTTGTCAGGTATCCTTTTAATAAATATATAATGAAGTATTATGGACTCCAAACACAGTACTTTTGTTATGCAGTCCTGTTATTCCAGTCACAAATGTAAAATGTACTTTTATTTTATCCCCACAACACCAATGTAAGTCTATTTTTAACCAAAAATAACAATGTACTTTTAATTATAACCCAAATTCCTTTATCAACAACTATAAAGAAGTTGGTGATAAAAACGACTTTTTTACTTTATTAAAAATCGGATTGAAACAGGTTTTTTCCAAAACAGATCAAAATCTGGTATCATCATATATAACTATTTATCAGTCAAATTATGCGTAACCTGTAGATGAAAGAAATAGCAACATACTATCATACTTTTCTGTATATATGCATTATAGCATGGTAGTCTTACTTGTTCTAGTTTACTAAGACTTTCTTTATGTGTATATATTCATGTGTCATTGTATGTTCTCGAAAAAGCAACATACTTTGATCAAAAACCCTGTTAAGAATACTGTAGTGCTAATAAAGATAATGCAACACAAAACAATACCTTCATTCAAACATGGTCGTGTGATCATAAAAGTCAAAGTACCCAATTAAACATATAAATCGTAAAAACATAAAAATAACAATGTCAAGATGCTACGTAAAGTGGCAAACTTTAAAAGGAGACCCTAAATATTCTAGATAAAATAAAAAAGTTATTTCTCAAGTTTCGGAATCAAAAGTTTGTGATTCAGTTTCTGTTGAACTGAGTCGAGATTTTGTTGTTGAGAAAATAGTGTTGTCCTCCACTTTATAAACTACATCAAGCTTCCTTTTCAACTTTGTAGGAGTAGATATTACTTGTAGAAGATGATGTAGATTTATCTATAGTACATGACGTTAGATTCTCTCCGGTATTAGAAACAACTTCATTCGAACCATTTTCATTACAAGTCTGCATAGTAAAAATAAAATATGAAAAGTTACAAATTAGAACAAAACAAAAATTAATAAAAGAAGATAAACAAAGCAAATAGCAATAATGAAAAAAAATTATAAACATTGAACAATACCCACAGATGAAGATTTTTATTTTCCAACTCACGAATAATGTTTGCATCATCTGTTAGCTTTGTAACGATATACACGTTATTATTCTTTTCAATATTATACTTGCTGATATGAATCTTGAACGCCATAAACTTATTTCTCAACACGTTGATTTCATCCGGATATAAATCCAAATTAAATCCCGCCTAATAAAGATATAAAGTAATTAGTGAAACAATTAATCGAAAAAAAATCAAAATAAAGTTTATAACTTGCTATTAGTTCAGGATTTTTTATACCTTAGTTTGTTTTTCAATTAACTCTTTTGCAGATATCTGCAATAGCTTAACAGTCTCTTTGTCCAATAACGTTAACCCTACGGTACCCGTACCATATTGAACACAAAGAGGTATCTTAAATCTATAAGAATAAAATAGTTGGTAGTCAAAATAAAAACCATCATAGAGTATTTAAAATGAAAAATAATAGGTATAAAATGTTAAGGTTAAAATACCTTGGGACGAAATCTTTGTTAGGGTTTTTGCATAGAATGTTGTTACATTCTACAATATGTTTTTCTTGTACTGATTAGGAACCATTTGGGTTATCTGAAATTAGCCACTTTTCAGTGGCTTTCATATGATAAGCAGAACATGCAAGATAATACCAAGCTATGTTTTGGTATATCGAGTTAATAGTCCCAAAAATAATGTACTTATTTTCATGTAAAAAAAAACAAGTAATTAGAGTAAATTAAAATATCAATAACCAAATTTCGTAATATATAATTGACATACCTTTTTTTTGGATCTAAAATACTCATAATGTCCTTCAACTCATGAGTATTTAAAAAATCATCAACTTCTGTCACTGCAAAGAAGCCATCATAGTCATGCCATTGGAGAACGTAGAATCTCCAATTCGACTAAGAAACGGATAACACAGTAAGAGATAATTAAATTAGTATGAATTAAAATAAATGAACATAACTAACAATATAAAATACACCCACTTTTTTGTTTGAATCATTGATTTCATCGATATTTGAATTCATTAGGAATTTTGAGGCACCAAAGTAACTTTTAACACTTATTTCACCTGTAAATAAATGTACATATGTGTATTAGTACATATGTAAGATAAAATAAATTATAAGACAATAATAAAAAACAATAACCTTGATAAAAGTTAATTTGCCCAAACTGTAACACAACAACCAAAAGAACATCTTTTCCATTCATCGATATAAAGTCATTTAGTTCGTATGCCAGAGTATCCCTAAAACCTTACTTTTAAATGAATTCCCCTGTAAAAAAAATATTTTGTGTCAAGTAAAACTATAAGATAATTTAAAATTAATTAATATATAGATAATTATGTATATGGAAACCGTAAATCTTTGATATCAAAGGAAATCCGGTGTTTTTCTTTATCCACGTTGTTTGTGACCAGACGATTATATGTTGCTACCTTTGCAATAACATCTATAAAAACAGATTAATATAAATTGTTAAAATAAGCTAATATAAATAGAAAAAAAATACTACCGAATATATCATATAGATAAAATATGAACTAATCAAGAGATCGATTTTCTCGATACCAGACAAAATTGTTTGAAAATCAACAAAAGAAAATGTATTTTTAGATCCAGAGAAATTTAGACACTTGTTGACACTAGTTCTCGGGTAGAAGAAAAGTCTATGTTTTTGGTCACTAAAAACCAACTTCCCTCGTTGCTCTGCAATGGATGGCGATTTTATATAATAGCTTTCACCTTCTTTTAGTTTGTTCTCAAATCTAAATAAGTGTTGTGTTATAACACCCCCATGAATGATTGTTCCCTAAAATAAAAAAATAGACCATTAGTAATAACTAGAATGAAATTAGTGTATATATAAAAATTTGAACAAAACTATTAATTTACATAAGTTACTAATTACCTTTTCATCGATAAACAACATTTGAAGGGAATAATTTCCATTTCCGTTTACATTTGGTTTAAACTTCCAAAGTCGGATCACATGAATCTTAAGTAAGATTTCAGTATCTCTAATGTCTATTTAGTTAACAACAAATGGTTTTTTTACCATCCATCTGTAAAAAGAACAACAACAAATGTATATTATTATAAAATTTAATTAAAGTAGAATGCTATAATACAACACATTGCATAAACACACAAACACTTACTGCAATGTGTTTATGCAATCTGTTGTATTATAGCATTCTACTTTAATTAAAATTTATAATAATATACATTTATTGTTGTTACTTTTACAGACAGATGGTAAAAAGTCAATTGTTGTTAACCAAATAGACATTAGAGATACTGAAATCGTACTTAAGTTTCATGTGATTCGACTTTGGAAGTTTAAACCAAATGTAAACGGAAATGGAAATTATTCTCTTCAAATGTTGTTTATCGATGAAGAAGTAATTAGTAACTTATGTAAATTAATAGTTTTGTTCAAATTTTTATATATACACTAATTTCATTATGGTTATTACTATTTACTAATGGTCTATTTTTTATTTTATTTTAAAGAACAATCATTCAAGAGAGTGTTATAACACAACACTTATTTAGGTTTGAGAACAAACTAAAAGAAGGTGAAGACTATTATATAAAATCGCCATCCATTGCAGAGCAACGAGGGAAGTTTGTTTTTAGTGACAAAAAACATAGACTTTTCTTCTACCCAAGAACTAGTGTCAACAAGTGTCTAAATTTCTATGGATCAAAAAATACATTTTCTTTTGTTGATTTTCAAGCAATTTGTTCGGACATTATCTAAAAAGTCGATCTCTTGGTTGGTTCATATTTTATCTATACTATATATTCTATTAGTATTTTTTTTCTATTTATATTAGCTGATTTTAACAATTTATATTCATTTGTTTTTGTAAATGTTATTGGAAATGTGGCAACATATAATCATTGTGGGGGACTCTCGCATACAAACTAAATGACTTTATTTCGATCAAAGGAAAAGATGTTCTTTTGGTTGTTCTGTTACAGTTTAGACAAATTAACTTTTATCAAGGTTACATAATGAGTTCTTACCATTCTTAAAAGAATGAACTAAATTTTGTACATTCTTAAAAGAATGTGTTTTAAATTAGTGGTCCAGATTGAGTTTCAAGGTTACACAATACTTGTTTTCAAAACAACTCACTTGTAGTTGTTATGTCTTTAAAGTCTTAATCCAATTATCTACCTTATTATATGACTATTAGACTTACTAGCAAGTATTACTCGATCATTTAATAGTATAGTTTGGGTAAGTAAAGGTATCGAATTTCCATAGGGAGTTGTTAACTAACTTAAAGTGTTCAATTATCAATCAAACAGTTTAGAGGCGAGTTTTAGTGAAAACTCGTAAAACTTAGTTTTGGATGTTTATAAAATAGGCGAAATAATAAATTACAATGATCGTAATGATATGCAGGTAAGCTGTGTTATTTCCTTTTTACCACCCTCATCTCCCCTTAGACGCGATCCGACGGCAGAAACCGAACAAAAACACCCCCAAACTCGATTTTTGCTCCAAATTTCTTGGTTAATCTTCAACAATGGGTATGTTTTCTTTGATTCCTTCTATTCCTTGCATACTATTCTAAGTTTTCTTGCTAGATATTCAAGGTTTTAACATCAAATTGTTGGATTTCTTCCCAAATTGAAAGCTTGAGATGAAATTTTCGTGTTCCTTGATTATAGTAGAATTTGGGTATTGTTTTGATAGGGTTATTGATGCATATGACTAGAAGATTACATTACAAACATCAATTGCACAATTAAGCTACAAATTTCACACAATTTGAAAAATTGGGGAAGAACAAACCCTAGAATTAAGTTTAATGATTTTAAACTTAATTGATGTTTGTTTTATGATTTTTTTTGTCCATTACATCAGTAAACATGTTTCATATACGCATCTTGGCTTGTTTTAAAAAATGGATTGATTAAAGTCTGAAGCAGGCTGTGTTCGTGAAACCGTAGGGCGCACTGCGCCTGGTCCTTGGGCGCACTGCGCCGGTACCCTGTCAACACAGTTTCCTTGTTTTTCTTGCTTCTTTAGCTCAGTGGATGAATTGTTATTGCAGGAACCAAATTTAAAATTACAAAAACAAGTCATCCCTATGTAAGGTTTGGGAATTCGGATGAAGAAAGAGATGTTAAACATGTTTTGAGTAATTTGCAAAAAAAAGATATGATGGTTGCACCGGCAGTGGATTGGGACAAGTTGGATGCAATTGGTATCTCAGACAAATTAACGCCATACCTCATTCGATCATTTGAAGATCCGGTATTTGGGGTGGTAACGGATGAAGCTTGGAATAACATTTTTCGAATAAACGAAAATGTCCACATGGAGCTCACACTCGAGTTTCTTTCAACTTTCAAATATGAAAAAGAAACAACTGTAGAGGACATTCGTTTTCGATTAATGGGGAATTGGCATGACGTATCTCTTGCCCGGTTCGCATATCTCTTGGGGCTTTACCCCGAGGAGCTTACATCTCACCCGCACTTCCCAAATTATCTATCAACTTTTGACAAGGGAGAATTCGACGACGCGCGATGTGGCATATTCTTTACAGAAATCGCAAATGTCAACAATGCCATTCCGCGAGACAACAAAGCAACTCAAATCCAGAATCCGATCCACCGAATGCTCCACCGTCTTCTCGCGTTTACTGTGAACCAATCCTACGGGTATGACAAATGCCCGTACTTAGATCTGCCGGCACTTTGGGGAGCAATTAACCCCAATGTGAGATTCCACCTCCCGCACGCAATAGCAGTTTTCTTTCGGGAGCGAGCAAAAGGTCAAAACAATCTAAGCCCAATCTGTGGTGGTAATATGATTACCCGGATCGCGAAAAATTTGGGCGATATTTCCGCTATAAACATGCTCACAGTTAAAACCGAACACCCAAAAATCCTATCCGAATCCCATTTTAAATCTATGATTCGGAGGGTGGCACTAAATTCGTTCGATTTCGTCGACACTACTTCAACCACTACGCCACCGGGATATGGGACAGAAGAAGCTCAGCCCTCTGCTTTCAGACAAAGCCGACGCCGCCAACATGAAAACGCGCAACAAGGACCAGAACAAGAGGTAAACATCAATTACCTCTATAACCAAATGTTCCAAATGGATATAAACAGGCGGGAAGAGTTGCGCCAAATGGATATGCGTCGCCAGCAAGAGGCGAATGCAATGAGACAATACCTGGATGACACACATCAGTTCCTGGGGCACATGTATCAGCAGGCAGAATGGCAGCTGCCCCCGCAGTATCCATATCAGACTTGGGATCAGAGGATGGGACGCACAGGACAGTCCAGCGGGGCTCATGGCGATCCAGCAGAAGGAGATTATCAGCCACACGAGCATAGATTTGATGACGCAGAGGATATGGATTGACAGTGCTGGTATTATTTGACATTTTTATTTTTGGTGATTTTTAAAAAAAAATTTATAAAAAAATTTATATATATATATATATATATATATATATATATATATATATATATATATATTAACAAAAACTATGATTGGAATTTTTTTATTTTAATTTTTAGTATGTTTTATTTGTGGTGTGTTTTATAATTTTGGTGTATATCTAACCGTGTTGTTTGAGATATTGCTTGCTTTATTTTATGATTGTGCAGAATGACTGACATTCGATTTCAGTCCTTTAAAAAAAATTTAATAATAAGATCGCACTTAAAGGATGACATTTCACGAATTTTATTCTATCCATTCCGAGAGCTCCAAGTTCAGCATCTGCAATCACGTGTACTATACCTCAGGGGAGTATGTTCCAATACTCTTTTTTCTGATGCTTAATTTATAAAATATTTATACAATAGGGACGTTGTATTAATCAAGTATGGGGTAGGGATTGCAGTACCTACACTTGTATTTTCTTTGTCTTTGAGCATTTATAGGTTAATTTCGGGTAAAATTTTGAAAAATTTATAAATCAGATACCATAGTGCCAAGTCATAAAAATTGAATCATAAGATTGGTCCCAAGTTTTGTTTGAAATTCTTTATACCGAACAAATGAGTCACACTTTGAGCCTAACGGACCACTTTGAAACTACTTGTTTGGAAGACAGATGCAGGTGCTCAATGAATTAAGATACGTTTAGAGGAGGTTGATTGGGATGATGTGTACACACAAATATTAAACCTTGCATATTAATTGAAGATCATAAAATTCGCATTTTGGCTTCTGAAAGGATTAACCTTTTGTACTCCCAAGTCTCAACCAACCTTACATTGCCACTTTCTCATCACTATTCTTGATTCATCACATCCTACAAATGGATTTTTGATGAACTTTGAAGACGGTCCCCTATTCTACATCTTTGGGATCAAGTTTTTGTCGATAATACCAGTTTGATCACAGTCTACTCCGTTTCCACATATCTGAGAAATTTTTACGATAAAATCTCTTAGAAACCAAGTTTTTGAGAAAAGAAAAAGTCAAAAAAACCGATGATTAATTAAAGACTTCAAGAAAATGAAGAGCAAACAAAAAGACGGAAACATCAAGAAGACTACAAGAAATAGAGACTAAACAAACACGAGCTAAAATTTGAAGATTTAGCATATATTGACATTTTATTGATATGTTCGAGTTTGAAGATTTAAGTTTTGTGATTGGTGATGAGAAAAAGGAAATGAAAGGTTTGAGACGGTAAAAAGTAAAGGACAGTACAAGGGTGAAACTATCGAAACCAGATGTTTGCCCAGAGGACATTTAAAAACCAATTTTTTTTTAGGTTAAAAGCCTCATCAAAGATAGATGAAAAGTACCCCCACTGGGTACATCCTCTGTTTCATTTGTCTGATACACACTCCTAATCGCCAAATCTTGACGAGTCTATTCGTCCTTCGAGTGGCCAAAGAAAGCGGTTTACAAAACTAAAAGTGGGTAACGTTTGTTCAATATATAGGGTCCTTACAAAACTGATTCTGACCATGTTGACTGACATTGACCTTTTTCTATGGTGTCTGTATTTGTTTATTTGGATTAATTTTTTACCTAAAAATTATTCTAAAAATTGCTTGAGGACAATCAAAGTTCAAGTTTGGGGTATTTTGATATCGCGTAAATTATACACATTTTCCGAGCGATATCAGTGTCATTTTAGTTTAGTTTCATACATTTTATGAACTAAAGATACCTGATATGCTTAAAAATTCATTTTGTAGCTAAAAAGACACGTATAGAGCAAAGGAACGGATTACACAAAAGAATTGAGCTTTAAAAGAAACCAAGTGCAAAAATGAGTACAGCTTGGGCGCACCCCGCCCACACCACAGGCGCACCGCGCCTTTGAAGAATTCAGAAATCGTCATTTTTGCCTAGTTGGGATTAAAATAATGGAGCGTGGTTTCATCCAATGATTCAACAGACTTGCCTAACATGTGCATGGGCGCACCCTGCCTACTTTTGGGCGCACCTCGCCTTAGATCCGATCTTAAAAGTGAAATGTCACGTGGTCTTTCTAGCGATAAAGCCAGCCAGCGGTGGGAAGATTCCCCACTAGGCGCACTGCGCCTTCCTTTTGGGCGCACCGCGCCCGTTGCCTTCACCAACTATAAATACAAGGCCATGCACGACCATTTTGGTGACGAAGGCTAAAAACCAAGAGAGAAATCAGAGAATTGACATTTTAGAGTTAGTATATCTCGTGTGTTTCATCATTTCATGTATAATAACTGTTTTTGAGAGTTATTTTCATTACAAGAAGGAGCTAAGATCTTCATTGTAGCAAGGATTCATTGATTATAACCGGTTGGTATCTTTTATCATGTATTCTTCATATTGTTGTTGTATGTTTGATACCATGCTAGGCTAAATCCCTGTAGCTTTTGCCTAGGTGATGTTGATTCATTAATATAAATATGTGCTGATCTAGTTCTTGATTCGAGTTTAATATCGGTTATAATATATAACTTGCATGCTAAACATATTAAATGTGATTAATGTTTGTACTCTTGATAACCATCTTCATATGATTAAGTTTATTGACCATTTAAACACATTGATCATATGAACCATTGTGATGTGTAATTGACAACTATATTGGACTAGTTATTGACCATTTAACTAGGAAGGTTATCTAAGATATAAACATGATTAGTGAAAAAAGACTTATATCACATTTAGTTGCAACTCATGACCCTTGATTGTATGAACATGTCACTATGACCATTAGGATATGGACTATGTTTGCATGCTAGATTGTAGTAATACTTCATGATTATAAGTTATTTAGTTGCATGACCATTGTGCTAAATTAATTTAGAAGTCATAGAATTGGTGAATTGACCATATGATCCTACCACTTAATGCAACCTATTTAAACTCATTCCACATAATCAAAACTAGTCAACATAAGTTTATATGAATCAACAAATCCTAGGCGAAATCTTCCCTTGTTATCATTTGATCATATCATCTCTTTATTGTCATGTTGTTACGATCATTGTAATTTATTAATATAAACTCGAGTTTCTAAACTTTGAAGACGACGCCAAAAACTTGTTGTGTTCAAAACAACTCACTTGTAGTTGTTATGTCTTTAAAGTCTTAAATCAATTATTTACCTTATTATATGACTAGTAGACTTACGAGCAAGCATTACTCGATCATTTAATAGTATAGTGTAGGTAAGTAAAAGTATCAAATTTCCACAGGGAGTTGTTAACTAACTTAAAGTCTCCAATTATCAATCAAACACTTTAGAGGCGAGTTTTAATGAAAACTCGTAAAACTTTGTTTTGAAGGTTTATAAAATAAATAGACGAAATAATAAATTAAAATGATCGTAACAACACGACAATAAAGAGATGATATGATCAAATGATAACAAGGGAAGCTTTTGCCTAGGATTTGTTGATTCATATAAACTTATGTTGACTAGTTTTGATTATGTGCAATGAGTTTAAATAGGTTGCATTAAGTGGCAGGATCATATGGTCAATTCACCAATTCTATGACTTCTAAATTAATTTAGCACAATGGTCATGCAACTAAATAACTTATAATCATGAATTATTAATACAATCTAGCATGCAAACATAGTCCATATCCTAATGGTCATAGTGACATGTTCATACAATCAAGGGTCATGGGTTGCAACTAAATGTGATATAAGTCTTTTTCACTAATCAAGTTTATATCTTAGATAACCTTCCTAGTTAAATGGTCAATAACTAGTCCAATGATATATAGTTGTCAATTACACATAACAATGGTTCATATGATCAATGCGTTTAAATGGTCAATAAACTTAATCATATGAAGATGGTTATCAAGAGTACAAACATTAATCACATTTAATATGTTTAGCATGCAAGTTATATATTCTAACCGATATTAAACTCGAATCAAGAACTAGATCAACACATATTTATATTAATGAATCAACATCACCTAGGCAAAAGCTACAAGGATTTAGCCTAGCATGGTATCAAACATACAACAACAATATGAAGAATACATGATAAAAGATACCAACCGGTTATAATCGATGAATCCTTGCTACAATGAAGATCTTAGCTCCTACTTGTAATGAAAATAACTCTCAAAAACACTTATTCTATGATGAAACACACCAGATATACTAAATTTAGAATGACAATTCTCTGATTTCTTTCTTGGTTTTTAGCCTTGGTATCAGTCAGAAATGCATACTCCAAATGGTTTGGAAGTATTTTCAATTCCGGGATGCTCTGGTTCCTTGGAGATTTTTTCTTTGGAAGTACAATTTCTTCTCGGTCAGCGAAATGTGGTTCATCTCTCAAGAGTTCTTCTAGTTCCTTCAGATCCTTTTCAGGGTCGAAGGATTTCTCAGCAAGTTGCATTTCGTGACTATGGTTTTCTTCTTGTATGGCTCTGGCTTCTTCTTGTAATAGTAAGTCGAAAGTGTCAATATGGAAGACTGTGTCATCACTCATCGTCGAGTGTTTGATCGTGTGGTCCATGCCAAAGGTGGTAGCGTCAGTGCCAACCCGAATGGTTAGTTTTGTGTCATGGACGTCTATTAAAGCTCTCGCTGTGGCTAAGAAAGGTCTTCCGAGAAGAATGGGGACTTCATCATCTTCCTCCATATCCAATATGACAAAATCTACAGGAAAAACAAATTTGTCAACTTTTACAAGAAGATCTTCTACAATCCCTCTAGGATAAGTCACCACCTTATTAGCAAGATTAATTGCCATTCGAACGGGTTTTGGTTCTGGTAGATTGAGTTTCTTGTAGAATGAATATGACATTAAATTTATGCTGGCACCTAAGTCTGCTAAACCATAGCTGCTAGCATGGTTTCCGAATGTGCAAGGAAGATGTAAACCGCCGGGATCTCTGTCACACCCTCAAACCGTATTGGCAGAATAGTTCAAGGGTGGGTGACTTCATGAACAATATCATAACAAAGTTACACAATAGTGAAATCCAAGTAAACAACCATCATAAATAATTGTAAAGGTTACATAGTTCAATGTATCATGTTTCGATTACAATTACAAATGATGACAAAATATGCAAAATGACGTCGTAACGTCCCTTCAACCAAGCTTGTGGTTTACCCTTTTTAGTTTCCTGAGAATACAAGTAGTTGAAAAAGTGTCAACAATTAAGTTGGCGAGTTCATAAGATTTTGTATAGAAATATCCTTTGTTTGTAAGCAATAGTGTTGAAAACCAAGAAAATCCAATATTTTCTCATAAAAATGTCCAAGTCTTTAAATCCCAAAGACTAAAGTGTAGTATGTAAACTGTAGTGTACTTTCGTTGAAATGTGTGTTTCCACGTAAACAATTTATAAAAATATTAAGTTGATTATTTTCCCATGTGAGATACCATATAACCATACTGTGACTAGTTGGCCTGCTGCGACGTTCTTCAGGCGTCAGAATGTTAGACATTTGGACACCTCAGACCTGCCGGTCAAGCTGTAGCTAGCAGCTCAGGTGCGGGGTTGTCAAGCCCCGTATAGATCTATACTCAAATATCGCGCTCTCTTACCGAGACTCTGGTTATATAAATTCAGGACTTATAGTAGGTACTTATAAAAGTACTTTGAAGATTCATCTCACAAAAATGTATGTATTCCAATCAACTTGTTTACGTACGTTTTGTATATAAAAACTCTTGAAATCGTCCATTATCATTTTTCCCATGATAATATAGTATAGTATAATAATTATATATTTTTATATAATTATTTTTGTCATGTTCAAATGTCATTATAACTTTTTGTTTATAAACTATTTCAATAATAGTCTATTTTTAGTAATTGCGTCGTAATAACCTTATTTTTTACGAACGATAGCGAAATAACTTGTTCAAAGATTTTAAATATCATCTTTTGAGATATTTCTCACAAAAATAGTGTAATATCTTGATTATAACCATTTTTGCTAGAAAATAGTGTCTTTGTTTATAAAAACGTAGTTTTTACTAGTTTTCGTCTTTATAACGTTTTTATCCAAGATCTAGTGTTTTTGTACACTTTATTTGTAGTTTTTGTAACTTTTACACAACTTGGTATGTCAAAGTGTTCGTAATACATAGATCTATTCATATTTCATGCCAAATTCAACTTTATAACATTTTTGTCCAAGATCTAACATTTTACACATTTTATATATAGTCTAGTAACTTTTATACAAGCATATTATGTATCATTATGAACATCTTACAAAGATCTAGCTATATTTCATGTCAAAGGTATTTTTACCCAAATACTAACTTTATAAACTTGTGTAAATCAACATATATATCATTTAAACTCATATAAACTTGAATAAACAACATATATAGTTAAAGAAACTTGTATTCTCCCCCAAAAAGGGTTGAAAACATGAAAATGAGAGGTATGAACTCACCTTGAGTATGGATCTTAAGATTTCTTGGAAGAAGATTGAAGATTTTGGTTCTAAGACCCGGAGGACCCTTGGACAAAGCTATTATCCAATGAATTTTCGTGAGTATGTGTGTATAAAATAGTAAATGAAGGTATTTAGAACTTAAATCACTAGATGATCATAGCTTACCAAGAATGCTTGAAAGATCTTTGAAGATGATGAAGATTTGAGCTCAAAGACCTTTGAACAAAACTAATATCCAATGGATATTGATGGATGTTAGTGTGTGTAAATGGTGTAAAACTTATGTTAAGTAGTTTAGAATCAAAAGATGGTTGAAACTTACCACTTGAACTTGTGAATGGAGCTTGGAATTGAAGTTTGAAGATGATGATGGTGAGGGTGTTCTTGGCCGAGAGCAAGAGAGGAAGAGAGGAAAATGGGATTGGTGAAAGTGTGCTAGTTTCAAATGAATGGGTAGTTTAGCTCTTGGAAGTGTAAGCTTGATTTTTTTAATAAAAAGAATTATAGCATTTTAAGGCCTAATATTATAAAATTAAAAGAAGCTTTATGGTGTCATGGCATGTCCCCCCATGGGGCTGCCGATTTTGGAGAGGGGGGTGGGGTGGGGTGGTGTGGTTTTTATAAAATAGCAACATACTTTATAAAAATAAGTGATTTTTATAAAATAGTAAGACGTTTTAGTGAATTTTTGTTCGTTTTTGACGAAACGAAGTTCTAAATAATTATTTTGTATAAAAACATTGCCAAACATTTATTTTGATTGAATTATAACTCGTTGGATGCCGGAATGCGCGTTTAAGCGCAGTATACTTCCGATTTCGCGATTTTCGGCATTTTACCGGAAATTGCATTTAGCTTTGAAATTAAATACTAGGTATTATTACGTTACTTATCATATGAATTGTTATTTCATATTTGATGTTTAAGGCACCTCATTTTGTAATTTGAGTCCAAACCCTGTGTACATTTATCCGTTCACAGCGGTTTAATCGTTATAACTTTCACATATGAACTCCGTTTTCGACGTTCTATATATCCACAGTTTCGTATTTACGAGTAGATCGTTTTATGAATATTATTATTCTCAAAATAATAATTGTACGATTATCGAATTTTTACGCTACAGTAGTCTGCTGTCCGTATTTTCGATTTTTAACCGATTATTGTTGTGATTTAGCATACATAATACTATAATATTAATAATTCATCGCAAAAGTTATGGAAAATAACTTTTCAACATATAGATTAACGTACGCATCGTTTGATTACAGTTGACTTTTGTTGACCAAAATTTACAATTGTCACATCATCTACCCGTTAGAGAGAATTTCGTCCCGAAATTTAACTCTTGAGTGGATCCTCAAGGGTTTGGGAAGAGATGTGGGTACTTCTGCTTCATCTGGTCTTCACGTTCCCAAGTGAATTCTGGTCCTCGCTTGGCACTCCAACGGACCTTGACTATCGGTATGCGGCTCTGTTTCGTCCTCTTGATTTCTCTGTCCATGATCTCTACGGGTTCTTCCACAAAAAGAAGGTTCTCGTTCACCTCGATCTCATCGAGCGGAATGACAAGAGTTTCATCGGACATGCATTTCTTTAAGTTGGATACGTGAAAGGTGGGATGGACATTGCTGAGCTCCTGCGGTAATCGAAGTCTGTAGGCTACTGGGCCGATCCTAGCGAGGATCTCAAAGGGCCCAATGTATCTGGGGTTCAGTTTCCCACGCTTTCCAAAGCGTATCATTCCTTTCCATGGCGAGACCTTCAACAACACTCGGTCGCCAACCTGGAATTCCAAAGGCTTGCGTCGCTTATCCGCATAGCTCTTTTGTCGGTCACGAGATGCTTTCAATCGTTCGCGGATCTGAATGATTTTCTCAGTTGTCTCTCGTATGATTTCCGGACCGGTGAGAGCGCTGTTAGGTGTTTGGCCTCTGGCTAGTTGAGTATCACCCACTTCGGCCCAGCACAGAGGGGATCTACACTTGCGTCCATATAGAGCTTCAAATGGAGCAGCTTTGATGCTAGTGTGGTAGCTGTTGTTGTATGAGAATTCAATGAGCGGTAAGTGGGTGTCCCACGCCTTACTGAAGTCTATCACACAGGCTCTCAACATATCTTCCAGCGTTTGGATGGTTCTTTCACTTTGGCCATCCGTCTGCGGATGGTAAGCTGTGCTCATGTCAAGCCTGGTTCCCATAGCCTTCTGTAACGATTGCCAAAAGTGTGAAGTGAACCGGCTATCTCTATCCGAGATGATTGATCTCGGCACACCGTGCAATTTTACAATCTCTTTGAGGTAGAGCCTTGCTAGCTTATCCGTCCTATGATCCTATCACCCTCCTTGATTGGCAGGAAGTGAGCGATTTGGTTAACCTATCGACGATTACCCATATAGTATCTAACCCACCGGTTGTCTTTGGTAATTTGGTTATGAAGTCCATTGTTATCTGCTCCCACTTCCATTTTCTTGCGGTTAGTGAGAAGGTCTTTGAGGAATTTGGCATATTTTGGCATTTGTGTGATTGCATCAACGAAAGGAATGTTGATGCTTAGCTGCTTTAGGTGTTCAAGGAATTTCTTGAATTCTTTGTCTTCTTTCTCTTTCTTCAACCGTTGAGGAAATGGAATGGTCGGTTGGTGTGGCTCTGGTGAGGATGTTTCTTCACCCTTAGTTTGCTCATTATCTTTCTCTGTTTTACCCTTTTGTGATTCAGGAGTTGAATTGATGGTGTTTTCCATGACTGCTGGTGGGATGATTTTACCGCTTCTGGTAGTGATTGCTTTTGCTTGGGCTCGTGGGTTCGGCTCGGTGTTGGTGGGAAGCGTCTCTGGTAATCTTTCTTGCAAAACTTTTGATATTTGGCCAATTTGGTTCTCTATGTTTTGAATGGAGGCTGCTTGATTTCTCAGTTGAACTTCGGTTGCTGAGTGTCTCTTTTCTGATCCTTCCATAAATTTGCCCAATATGTCTTCTAAGCTTGGCTTCTTTTCTTGGGTATGTTGTTGGTTAAATCCTGGTGGTGGCTGTTTTTGTTGATTATAGGTATTTTGCTGGCGTTCAAATGGTGGTTGTTGCCTTTGTTGCTGGTTGTAGAAATCATTTCCTCCTCGCCAGTTGTTTCTTCGTATCGGGTAGTCGAATCTGTCTCCAGATGAGTAACAAGCTTCTGCTTTCTTGTTACCGTCTTCATCGTAAGGACAGTCTTTTTGTAGGTGAGGACCGCTGCAGTTGTCACATCCTACCGTGATGGCGTGGATGTTTTGATTCATTTTCTTGAGGTCTCTCCCAAATTGGTCCAGTCGGTTATGTATGGCTGACATTCCTTCCACTGCTTCTTCCTTTAGCTTCCTTCGACATGATGGATCTCTTGAGGAATGGTAGTGGTGGGAATGTTTAGCAAGTTCCTCAATTCTTTCGTAAGCATCAGTGGCGGTAAGGTTTATGAGTGGTCCTCGCCCGTGGAGTAATTGTCTGGTTTGTGTATTGATGCAATCATAGAACTTCTGTACTTTTTGATGTTTGTCCATATCGTGTTGTGGACAATCTTGAATCAATTCTTTGAATCGACTCAATGCTTGGTACAAAGTTTCATCTTCGTCTTGAAGGAAGTTTTGAATTTTTGCTTTCATTTTATTGATTTTGGAAGGTGGAGTGTATTCTTCAATGAAATCATCTTTTAATCCGTTCCATGTAGTGATGGAACCTGGAGGTAGTCTCTTCAACCATTTCTTTGCACCTTCGCGTAGTGTCATTGGGAAAATTCGTAGCATGATTGCGTCTGAGTAAATTCCTGAAATGTTGAAACAATCAGTTATTTCCGTGACTTGCTCGATGTGTTCGACTTTATCTTCTTCTTCCGTCCCTTTGAAAGTAATGCCTTTTAGAGCGGAAAGGTAATGGCCTTTAAGCTCAAAATTTGCATTTTCTGGAATTTTTGGGCGTATAAGGCTTGGTCCTGTTCCGTCTCGTGCTCGGTTGTAGTATGCTTTCAAGGTTGGTTCTGGTTCGTTTACTGGGGCTGCAATTTCTTCTATTGGTTCTTCTTTCGGGAATATGCTTCTTCTTGTTTTTCTCCTTATGTTAAATTCACGTTCTGGTTCGTTCAGTGCAGGTATGATGTTCGGTTGTGAACTTCGGGTCATAAACTGCACATTAGAAATTGTTTGCAAGTTGGGTGCGTCCTTTTTTTATTTTAAAATTTTATATTTATATATATATATATATATATATATATATATATATTTTATAAAAATAACAAATGGAACAAAAAGTTTAAAACTTTTAAAACCTTTATGTAATCAATCAGTTATAACAACCGAATATCTTATCAAATCCACTATAATGCGTTGACTATCAAATAAAGAACGGCCAGGCAGGACAGTAGGGAGGCAGGACTCTTTCGGTCAATGACCTTTCAAAAATCCAACAACCAAACCGGATCTGTCTATTCTGACACCGTTCTCGTAAGTAGAATTACTAGCATGATAGTTGGATTGATAATCAATTTAGTTTGAAACAACTAAATAAATTGCAAGCGGGTCTTAAAATTATTTAGTAAACAAACAGAGAGAAATACATGAAAGTTTTGAAACAAACTTGAAATTTTAACTTTCCACAGTAAAACCGTAAAAAGGATCGCTTGATTAACAATTGTAAACAATAAAATTAATTGAATAACTCCCCGGCAACGGCGCCAAAAACTTGTTCTTCCCCAATTTTTCAAATTGTGTGAAATTTGTAGCTTAATTGTGCAATTGATGTTTGTAATGTAATCTTCTAGTCATATGCATCAATAACCCTATCAAAACAATACCCAAATTCTACTATAATCAAGGAACACGAAAATTTCATCTCAAGCTTTCAATTTGGGAAGAAATCCAACAATTTGATGTTAAAACCTTGAATATCTAGCAAGAAAACTTAGAATAGTATGCAAGGAATAGAAGGAATCAAAGAAAACATACCCATTGTTGAAGATTAACCAAGAAATTTGGAGCAAAAATCGAGTTTGGGGGTGTTTTTGTTCGGTTTCTGCCGTCGGATCGCGTCTAAGGGGAGATGAGGGTGGTAAAAAGGAAATAACACAGCTTACCTGCATATTATTACCCCGACCCGGCGCGGTGCGCCCTTCCTCCAGGCGCAGTGCGCCCATTTGCTGGTCCTTCTATTTTGATGTTTTTAAAATTGCCCCCATTTTCATTTATTATTATTATTACCACACCATTTTTTTATTTTTTATTTATTTTTATTTATTTATTTATTTATTTTTATTTATTTTTTATTTTTGATAATTATTCAAATAACATACCAATCAACAATCTCGGGTTGCCTCCCGGAAGCGCTTCTTTTTCATAGATTCAGAGTCTTTTTAGCTGGACTCCATTCCCCTCTAAGGTTCTACTGTTTGGAGTGGGATGTCTTCGCGTTCATTCTCGTTTTGAACGCCTTCTTCATACCATTTTAGCCTGTGCCCGTTCACTTTGAAGCTTTCTCCTCCTTCCTTGAAAAGATCCACAGCCCCGTGTGGATATACTTCTTTTATTGTGAACGGACCATACCATCGTGTCCTTAGCTTTCCAGGGAAAAGTCTTAATCGTGAATTGTAAAGTAGGACTTTCAACCCTGGTTGGAAATCTTTGTTTCCTTTTAATCTTGAGTCGTGCCACCTTTTGGTTTTATCTTTGTAAATCGCTGAGTTTTCGTATGCGTCATTTCTCAGTTCATTTAGCTCGTTTAATTGACACAAACGGTTAGTACTGACAAGATTAAAGTCTAAGTTACACGATTTTAAGGCCCAGAATGCCTTGTGTTCAACCTCTACTGGGAGGTGACAAGCTTTTTTGTACACCAATCTGTATGGGGTAGTGCCAATTGGTGTTTTGAAAGCGGTTCGAAAAGCCCAGAGTGCATCGTCAAGCTTTTCTGACCAATCCTTTCGACTTGTTCCCACGGATCTTTCTAAAATACGTTTTAAGGCTCGATTTGTGATCTCTGTTTGACCACTTGATTGTGGGTGATATGGTGTGGATATTCGATGGGTTACCCCATACTTATTTAAAGCATTCTCCATTTGTTTGTTGCAAAAATGAGTACCCCTATCGCTTATAAGAGCTTTAGGGACATCGAAACGTGCAAAAATGGTTTTCAGAAATTTAACCACACCTCGAGCATCATTTGTTGGTAAAGATTTTGCTTCAGCCCACTTTGATACGTAATCCACCGCAACCAATATATATTTATTTCCGTGGGAATTAGGAAAAGGTCCCATAAAGTCAATACCCTATACATCGAAAATTTCACATACCTGGATAGAATGCAATGACATTTCATTTTTGGACGAGATATTACCCGCTCGCTGACACGGATCGCATGTCTTGACGAAATTTGTTGCGTCTTTGAAGATAGTGGGCCAATAAAAGCCTGCTTCAAACACCTTTCGTGCGGTGAAATTTTCTCCATGATGTCCACCTGTAGGTCCTTGATGGCATTGCTTGAGTATATCTTCTATCTCTTTCCCGTGTACGCACCTCCGTATGATGTTATCCGGACATGAGCGAAAAAGGTATGGTTCATCCCACAGGTAGTACTTGATATCGGCAAAGAACTTTTTCTTTTGTTGGTGAGTAAGCCCTTTGACAAGCACTTTGGCTACAAGATAGTTTACAATATCCGCATACCAGGGGGTCTCCATATCAACATGAATTGACATTACATGCTCTTCAGGGAAGGAGTCATTCACTTCCTTTTATTCCCTCGCCTTTTGCTCTGGATTTTCCAGTCTTGACAGATGATCAGCTGCTAAATTCTCAGATCCTTTTTTGTCTTGAATTTCTATATTAAATTCTTGTAACAACAAGACCCAACGAATCAAACGGGGTTTGGCATCTTGTTTGTTGAACAGGTACTTGATTGCAGAGTGATCTGTGTAGACAACGGTTTTTGATAAAATTAGATACGGTCTGAATTTATCAAAAGCATACACTACTGCCAGGAGTTCTTTTTCAGTGGTTGTGTAGTTTTCTTGGGCAGGATTCAGAGTTTTGCTGATGTAGTAGATTGGCTTGAATTTCTTGTCGATTCTTTGGCCTAGGACGGCTCCCAACGCGATATCACTTGCGTCTGTCATCAGTTCGAAAGGTAGGTTCCAGTCTGGCCCGACCATGATTGGGGCAGTAGTCAATTTAAGCTTCAAAAACTCAAAGGCATTAACACATTCATGATTAAAATCAAATTTTACATCATTTTGTAACAGTTGTGTTAAAGGCTTAGTTATTTTTGAGAAATCTTTTATAAATCTCCGGTAAAAACCGGCATGTCCCAAGAAGCTTATGACCCCTTTCACGTTGGTTGGTGGTGGAAGTTCAGCAATGACTTCCACTTTTGCTATGTCGACTTCAATTCCTCGACCCGACACTTTGTGGCCCAAGACTATTCCCTCTTTAACCATGAAGTGGCATTTCTCCCAATTGAGCACTAGATTGGTTTCTTCACATCGTTTAAGCATTTTGTCTAGATTAGACAAACAATCTGTAAATGAGTTACCAAACAGTGAGAAGTCATCCATGAAGACCTCCATTGAGTTTTCCATCATGTCATGGAAGATTGCTGAGACACATCTTTGAAAAGTGGCTGGAGCATTGCATAGACCAAAAGGCATTCTTCGGTATGCAAAGATTCCTAAAGGGCAGGTGAATGTGGTCTTGTCTTGATCTTCTGGGTTAATGGGAATTTGAAAATAACCTGAAAAACCATCCAAAAAACAGTAATAGACTTTCCCTGCTAATCGTTCCAGCATTTGATCGATGAAGGGAAGTAGGAAGTGGTCTTTTCGTGTTGCATCGTTTAATTTGTGATAATCGATGCACACCCGCCATCCTGTCACTGTTCGTGTAGGTATTACTTCATTTTTCTCGTTGGTTATGACGGTTATCCCTCCTTTCTTTGGAACGACGTGGATTGGGCTTACCCATTTGCTGTCAGAGATTGGGTAGATGATACCGGCATCGAGTAGCTTCATGATCTCTTTATCCACTACGTCTTGCATTTTTGGGTTAAGCCTTCTTTGGTGCTGGGCTGATGGTTTTGAATCTTCTTCCATCAGTATCTTATGAGAACAGATGGTTGTGCTTATTCCTTTTATGTCAGAGATGCTCCCAGCGATGGCATCTTTTCTCCTTTTTAGAACTTTCATGAGTTCTCCTTTCTCTTCTTGGCTTAATTCAGATGAAATGACAACCGGGTATTCCTTCGAGCTCACACTCGAGTTTCTTTCAACTTTCAAATATGAAGAGATCATGACAAAAAAGGATCGCTTGATTAACAATTCACTTGGTTGTTGGATTTTTGAAAGGTCATCGACCGAAAGAGTCCTGCCTCCCTACTGTCCTGCCTGGCCGTTCTTTATTTGATAGTCAATGCATTATAGTGGATTTGATAATATATTCAGTTGTTATAACTGATTGATTACATAAAGGTTTTAAAAGTTTTAAACTTTTTGTTCCATTTGTTATTTTTATAATATATATATATATATATATATATATATATATATATATATATATATATATATATATATATATATATATATATAATATAAAATTAAAAAAAAAAAAGAGGACGCACCCAACTTGCAAACAGTTTCTAATGTGCAGTTTATGACCCGAAGTTCACAACCGAACATCATACCTGCACTGAACGAACCAGAACGTGAATTTAACATAAGGAGAAAAACAAGAAGAAGCATATTCCCGAAAGAAGAACCAATAGAAGAAATGGCAGCCCCAGTAAACGAACCAGAACCAACCTTGAAAGCATACTACAACCGAGCACGAGACGGAACAGGACCAAGCCTTATACGCCCAAAAATTCCTGAAAATGCAAATTTTGAGCTTAAAGGCTATTACCTTTCCGCTCTAAAAGGCATTACTTTCAAAGGGACCGAAGAAGAAGATCCAATCGAACACATCGAGCAAGTCACAGAAACTGATTGTTTCAACATTCCAGGAATTTCTTCAGACGCAATCATGCTACGAATTTTCCCAATGACACTACACGAAGGTGCAAAGAAATGGTTGAAGAGACTACCTCCAGGTTCCATCACTACATGGAACAGATTAAAAGATGATTTCATTGAAGAATACACTCCACCTTCCAAAATCAATAAAATGAAAGCAAAAATTCAAAACTTCCTTCAAGACGAAGGCTAAAAACCAAGAGAGAAATCAGAGAATTGACATTTTAGAGTTAGTATATCTCGTGTGTTTCATCATTTCATGTATAATAACTGTTTTTGAGAGTTATTTTCATTACAAAAAGGAGCTAAGATCTTCATTGTAGCAAGGATTCATCGATTATAACCGGTTGGTATCTTTTATCATGTATTCTTCATATTGTTGTTGTATGTTTGATACCATGCTAGGCTAAATCCCTGTAGCTTTTGCCTAGGTGATGTTGATTCATTAATATAAATATGTGTTGATCTAGTTCTTGATTCGAGTTTATATTAATGAATCCCTCTGTGTGTGTGTGTGTGTATATATATATATATATATATATATATATATATATATATATATATATATATATATATATATATATATACACACACACACACTAATTTACAGGTGAAATAACTCTTAAAAGTTACTTTGGTGCTTCAAAATTCCTCATGAATTCATATATTGATGAAATCAATGATTTAAAAAAAAAGTGGGTGTATTTTATATTGTTACTTATTTTAATTTATATTAATTTAATTATCTGTTACTATGTTATCAATTTCTTGTTCGAATTGGAGATTCTACGTCCTCTAGTGGCATGACTATGATAGCTTCCCAATCTGTGACAGAATTTAATGATTTTTTAAATATTCACGAGTTTAAGGATATTATGAGTATTTAATATCCAAAAAGATATGTCAATTATATATTACAAAATTTGGTTATTGATACTTTAATTTACTGTAATTACTTATTTTTTTCTACAGGAAAGTAAGTATATTATTCTTGGGACTGTTAAGGCAATATATCAAAACATAGCTTGGTATTATCTTGCGTGTTCTGCTTGTCATATGAAAGCCATTGAAAAGTGACAAATTTTTGATAGCCCAGATGGTTTCGAATCATTCTAAGAAAAACATATTCTAGAATGTAACAACATTTTATGCAAAAACCCTAACAAAGATTGTGATCCAAGGTATTTTTACCTTAACATTTATATACCTATTTTTTTTAAATACTCTTATGATGTTTTTTATTTTGACTACCAACTATTTTATTCTTATATATTTAAGATACCACTTTGTGTTCAAGATGATACGAGTAGTGTAGGGTTGACGTTATTTGACAAAGAGGTTGTTAGGCTACCAGCAAAAGAGTTAACTGAAAAACAAACTAAGGTATAAAAATTCCTTAACTAATAGCAAACTATAAACTTTATTTTGATTTTGTTTTTTTTCTGATTAATTGTTTCACTAATTACTTTATATCTTTACAGGCGGGATTTAATTTCGATTTATATCCGGATGAAATCAACGTGTTGAGAAATAAGTTTATGGCATACAAAATTCATATAAGCAAATATAATATCAGAAAGAATAATAATGTATATACCGTTACAAAGTTAACAGATGATGCAAACATTATTCGTGAGTTGGAAAATAAAAATCTTCATCTATAGGTATTGTTCAATGTTTATAATTTTTTTTCATTATTGCTATTTGCTTTATTTATCTTTTTTATTAATTTTTGTTTTGTTCTAATTTGTAACTTTTCATATTTATTTTTACTATGCAAACTTGTAATGAAAATGGTTCAAACGAAGTTGTTTTTGAAACTGGAGAGAATTTAACGCCATGTAGTATCAGATAAATCTACATAATCTTCTTTACAAGTAATATCTACTCCTAAAAAGTTGAAAATGAAGCTTCATGTAGTTTATAACGTGGAGGACAACGCTATTTCCTCAACAAGAAAATCTCGTCTCGGTTCAACAGAAACGGAATCTGAAAACAAACTTTTGATTCCGAAACTTAAGAAATAACTTTTTTATTGTATCCAGATTATTTAGGGTCTCTTTTTAACGTTTGCCACTTTACGTAGCATCTTGACATTGTTATTTTTATGTTTTTCCATATATTGTAGCGAATTTAAGTTTGGAAAGTTTAATTAGATAGAATGATTTGATCGTGATCTCTATACCTATGTAGACAATTACGGATGCACAATACATGGGGGAAAAAGTTGTAAATCAATATGGGAATGCCACATGGCAATTCCGACATTTATAATGATGGCATGTGGCGATAAAAGGATAACTTTATTAATAAGTACTAGGTTATAACCTGCGTATTACATGGTTATATATTAAAAATAAAGGAAAAGAACACCGACAACCATACATGGCTATAAATGGGTAGATTTTTCAGGAATATAATGGCTTAATAAGAGCAAAAACCAAAAGTATAATGGTATAAATGGGTAGATTTTTGAAATAAGATGAATTGATAAAAAAATGGAAATACAAACCTGTGTTTCTCGGTTGATTTTGGCTGATATCCAAAACACTGGTCGAGTAATTAGGTAATATACATGTTCTTCAACCATGTAGGTTAAGCTAACCTGAAGAAAGGTTAATGTTGTTTTTTAAAATCAAGAACAATTAACCAACTAGCTCGGGTATTCAATTGTACTTAAATGAAAAATAACGTATTTTTTATTTTCTGTGACATGATAAAAAAAGTGCAAATTAGTCTTTTTTTTTTTTAGATAAGTAACAATGCACTTTCTTTTTCTTATTTTTTGTAGCCTGATGCAAAAAATGGTCTGTTAGTTTCTTTTTTTCGTGTAAAATACAACTTAGGTGTTGTTTGTTTTTGAAGAGGAAAAACGCAAACCACATTTGTAAAAGAAGAAATGGACCAAAATTTTGCAGTTTGCAAAAAGAAGACTTTGTTTTTTAAGGCAGGCTGCATAAAAAAATGTTAATTTTGAAACTTAATAGACTGTTTTTCTTATGTATGTGTATATTCACTTTTTTCAAAATATTAATTATGCTTTTATAGGCTCATAATAGATTACGATAACTTTATCGTAATCCATTACGAACCTAGTAGTGGAATAGGTGGTAGTGATAACTCAAATTAGTTTTTTAACCCTTTTTATTCCTACCTTTTATTCTAGTTATTTTCATCTTAATTTTCTTGTTTCAACAAAATCACCTCACTGGAAGATATGGGTATGATAACTCAAATTAGTTTTTTAATGGGGCTTAAATGACAACTATGATTATATTTATTTCCGTGCTTATGTAAATGTTTTGCTCTTTATTTTTATTTCAACAAATTTTGTTTTTAATAAATAATTTATACGTACCTTAACTATAAAATATTATATCTAATTGCAAATTTTCACATCGCATTATGGTGGGAGTAAAAAAGGTGCCGGTTTTATCCTAAGGAACAAACATTGGGACAGGGTAAGAACTTAACACAAAGATATACAAAATTTTTAATATTGCGTCTTTTAATATTATAAGGTAATAATGGTACGTATATACATATTTATTTTAGAAGAAATCAAGGTTTGTCATTACGGGGGTGGAAGGTATGAGTTTGTTAGGCTGTTAGCATCATAGGATGTACAAATTTATAAAAAAATTATGTAAGATCGGGTACAATTCAATCCTTGAATATCAATCAAGCTATATAGGTGTTGGTTTGATGTTATTTATGGTGGTGTGAAAGTAGCATGCCATTTCTAGCATCAAACCCTTTTCAAATGAACTAAAGTAGGATGCCACTAATGGTAAAAAAATATATGTATATTGTTGTGTGTGGCTATTTCTGGTGGTGGTGTGTGGCTGTTTCGGGTGGTGTGAGTGGTCTTTGTGTATATGTGCGTTAACTATTAAAACATACTACTTTATAGAAAATGTGTTGCTTCAATATCGATTATGTGAGGTGTATGTAATGGTGCAGGAAATTGGTGTTTATGGATATGTGAATTTGTATAGATGGAGTTTTGGAGACACGGTGTGTCAAGACTTTGCAAAATATGTTTATTTTTTCAAAAAATGCAAGATGAAATGTATCTAGTTTTGGTTGTTTGTATCTTTAAAACTATTGTAGGGTTAATTGCAAAAATACTTTCATGTAATAGAAACGCATCCAGAACCCGGTTCTGGCTGTTTGGCTGTTGTATCCTTAACTAGGTATTTTGGTAAACAGTAAAGTACATTGTCTACAATGGTAAAATGAGTAAAGTATGCTGCTATTTCCGTTATCCGTGCAACACTTATGCCATTAATTTAAGGTAATTAGTGGAGATATGAGTAGTGTACTTCAATTCTTTACCCACAATGGAAATGCAAGCTTAAGGACGACTTTGGGAAGCTTTTAAAACATGAACCAAACTTGCGATATTGACTATAAGGCAAAGGACTAAATTTTTAACAGGGGCGTTTAATACTTGTTGATTGAGTAAGAGCTGATTAAGTCAATGTCTGACCTAGTCAAACTTATCCTGAAGTTGACCGGGTAAGAGGTAAATTTTAGGGCTTATGTAAGATATAAATCAAACAATCCCTTACTCTAACTTTGGGAGAACCCGGGGGGGGGGGGGGGAGGGGGGGACCATATGATACTTGTTGATTGACCGTTTGATATTTGTTGATTGAGTAGACGCTTCCCCTATATCTCATTTGTTTGACAACTGGGATACAAGCATCTATATGTGTACCATCTATGCACCCAATGCAATCCTATTAATTAAATGTTTTAATTAAAATATAAAATGTATGGAAATAATATATCACAATCATTTACCTTGAAATAAGGCATATATCGACTATCATTTTCAATATGAGACGATATACATTGAAATGTTGCATCTTTAGGTATAATATACTCATGTGCAGTGCAGACCCATCAACCCTTTACTCCGTCCACATATGGATTCCAACACATCATGAAAAGCTCGGCTAACTATTCATCCCTTATGTTGAAACCTCTCAGCAACATCTTTGTTTGAAAGACCTAATGCAAGTCTATACAAGAATATCCCAACCTTTTCCTCTACGGATATTCTATCACTTGGTTTTAACCCATAATTTTTTTCTAAGTCTTCACAAAGTTTTGTAAATAAAATGGCACTCATTCAAAAAGCATTAACACATCATATTGGATGACCATTTAAGATCTCCTTCATCCACACTTCTCCTGTTTGCTTTGACGCCATACACGACTCCTTGTAAATATGAGTGTAGTAATAATTAATTATGGCTACATGTTCATCCATACTACTCAATGTTAAAAGTAAAATAAGTTGATTCCTTTGAGTGTCATCCATTTCACGCGTATTTTTTAGAAACATTACAAATCAAATAAGTAAATGAATACCTATTGCGAAGATTACATTCAAGTAAAACATAAAATCTTGCAAATAAACAATATTATCATCCAATTAAAAGATAAATATCCAACTAAGTGATAATATCAATAAGTTTGAATAAAACCTTATTTGCTAATGAAATATCTCGATCAAAATAAATTCTTGAAATTATGTTTCTTGTTTGAGCAAACTTCAACCAGGCCAATCTAGCATCATCGCTTGGTTGCTTAAAGAATATATCTCTAGTACCTGGATCCCAAAACATAAGCATCGCATGGTGTAAGACCCAAATCCCGAGAAGTCAAGTTCCGAGTTTTTAAAGAGTTAAAGTGTAAAGCCCGGAATCAGTTATTGAAATAATGGCATTTAAATCTATTTAACTTAATAAGAAATTTGGGAAAAAGGATTAGCGCCGCTAATCCTTAGGTTAGCGACGCTAATATGATGGAAATCCCAGATTGGTCGCGAGGATAGCCTGGGCGATAGTGACCATGCACGTTCACAGTTAGCAATGCTAACTAGCATATTAACGCCGCTAATGGTCGCTGATTGTGAAAAAGGCCTGATTTCGTGGGTCTGAGCTGTTTTTATGATTAAAACCCACTTGTGGGACGTCATTTGTCACTTAGAACCCTAGAGAAAACCTTAAATCTCTCTCCCAAGCCTCCATCGGTGTGTTAGCTTCATTTGTGGGATTTTGAAGGATTTTGGAGGAAGAAAAAGGAAGCAAGGTTCTAAAGAGGGTGGTGCTTGGAGGGAGTCAAGTCTCTTGCTGTTCCTGGACCATTGTAAGTGTTTGGAACATTGCCTTCCTTAGTTTCTTGTTGTTAATGGAGTAATGAGATCCTTTTTAAGCTTCTTAAGACAATGATGGTTCTATAACTTAGATGAGGGTAGGATTTAGGGGCTAAGGAATGAGTTCTTCTTCCTCTAGCTTCTGAATCCCTGAGAAAGACCCTAGCCTAGTCTTAATGTGATTTGGGTGAAGTTTGAGTTTGTTAATATTCATTTTGGAACTAGATTTGTCACCATGAGCTTGTTTGGCTAGGATTGGTTGATAAAGTTCACGTTTTATGAGTTAAGGGACTGTTAGTAACAACCCTTGAAAGTTGTAGCTTCTGAATGAAGGTATTAAGCACTTAATGAGATGTTGGCTGTTCAGCGGGTTAGCGGCGCTAACCTTGCGCAGTTAACTTCGGTTGACCTTTTTGACTTGTTGACTTGTGACTTTTGGGCAGTTGACTCCCAAGGTCAAAGCTATATGATAACCTTAGTGTTGGCTTTGTTTAGAGGTTTAGGGACAGAAACATTGTTTGACGAGGTGTTTTGATATAGGAAGCTCGGAGGATTTCATCGGCTTTCCTTTACGTTTAGTTGGCTACGGCTACGGATCAGGTGAGTCTTCTCACTAGACTATGGGTGATGTTACATTCGTAGATAGCCTTTATTACTTCGTGTAATGTTTGTGTCTTACGTGTTTGTCAACGAAAGTCGATGACTGCCGGTCTATGGGCCGACAATGCCGACTTGAGAGCCGATGACGATGGTTGCCGACGAAAGTCGATGGCGATGTTCTGCCGACGAAAGTCGATGACGATGTTGCCGACGAAAGTCGATGATGATGTTTATGTGATGGACCGTGTGGTATTTTGGGGAACTCACTAAGCTTTGTGCTTACTCTTTCACCCTAACTATTTTTCAGGTATTAGATGGCTTGAGCTCGGAGCACGGCGCGACTGTACCGCATATGAGGTTCCGATGATTAAGTATTCTGTTGGATAATGTTTGTAAATGTTTTCGATAAATACGATTTTAATGTTTGAATAACAAGTTTTAATTTGGATGGTTTATTTGGTAATCCGTTTTATGTATTTGAACCGCTTTTAAACGAAAAATTTTATTACTGGATTTGGGACGTTACACATGGCACCAAATTTCCCCACCGACTTTAATATGATCATTTACAGCTATTTGGTTCATAATATTCATGACCATATGAATACTAGTTCCTACATCGTCCTTTTTATTGTTGGTGTAAAACCCCATTTTCAGTTTAACGATTTTGGTTAACGTCGATTATTTTAGTTGCGTATTTAAAAAATAATAATAATAATAATAATAAAATTTTAAGGAATTTAATCCCCGTTATTATGAATTACGAATAATAATTTAATTATAGGTTGGGGTAGGACATGTCACATTTGAAAACTTAGAATGTTGGGGTATTTGGAAGTTGGGTAATACAAAAATAAGAGTCAAAAGTTGAGGGGCCAAAGTTGTAAATGAGAGAAACTTGTGAGTGGAAGCCTTTTGTGGCGTATGAAAACTTCACCCATTATTTCTTTTCTTCTCTGCTTCTCTCGTGTTCTTCCTGTTTAGGGTTGTCAAGCCATCAATCTGCTTCTTAGCCCATGTTGATGTGTGTGTGGGTGCTAGTGTAGAGCATGATCAAGGCTAGTTGCTTGCAAGAGGTATATTACGTGAGCTATGATATTATTTTCTTTCTATTTCTAGCCGTATCAACCATCACCACCACACACCCGTCATGGTGTGTGGGTGTGCATATTTGTTTTTGTTGCTCTCAAGTGACTTATATCTGAATTCTAGTCCTTTGTGATGTCCTTTCAGATCCTTTAAGGTCTTAATTTTGGTCTTAATGGGTTTAGAACCAAAAAGCCTAAACCATAATTTCATTTTTGGGATTTTCGTATTTTTTCACTGTTTTGGCATGTTATTAGCAAATTCATATAAAATCATGTGTTTGGCCATTTGGGGTGAATCATACCTTTATGGAAAGGTCTAAGTGTCTAGTTTCTACATTCAGAAGGCCATGGTCTGATTCGCGTGCTAGCTTGGGTGAAAGTTGCAATCTTCAACAGCAGGTCCAGGACTGTCTTATACAGTGAATTATGTTTTTAAAAATTCATAAATAATTGTACAAAAATGGTTTGGGGGCAAGGCCAGTTGCCTTAGTTCCCTGTTGAAGTCTAGTTTGTCCTCATCAAAGTTTAGAGTTCAGTTATTAACCCATTTTGAGCGATTATTATTTCTTTAAAGTGTGGTTCAGTAGGTGGACTGATTGCATCAGTCAACTTTGGAGATTTTTGCTTTACTCTTGAAAAATGCAAATGATCTGATGACCTTGTCTCTGGGTCTAGTTTATCCTTGATTTTTATTGGATTTTATTTGTAATCTTTCCCTGGTTTAATATTGCAAATCTTGTCGTGGGTCTAAAATTTAGTTTTTGCTGTCAAGTACTCTTTTGTGGTTTTTGGTCTTAGTTGCGGCATAGAGTTCGTAGCGGGTGTTTGGTCCTATATATGCTTATTAAAGATAATTAATAACATCAATGATGTATTTATAAGGTAAATAGAGGATATGGACTCGGTACGTGTCGGGTATCGGGAAAATACATGTATACTTATATAATTATAAGTAATGAATGTAAACGTTAATTCATTCTAAGCAGTACCACGTGGAATGTAGGTTCGGGAAAGAAGAAGAGTTCTTGAGTATCACGTGCTTGTGTGTGCGACCTACTTCTACGTATCAGGTGAGTACATGCAGTATTTTTACCCATTCTGGGGTACATGGCAAGTAAGTATTTTCAAGATTTCTTATAAAATCTTATATGTGAAATTATATGCAAGAGTTTTATTTCTAACTTGTTTGTGAAAGTATAATGCTATAATTGAAGCTATGTTTTGAACTATAAGTCAAATTAAGTGAAAGTATATATTGGCCTATGAGTCAATTGAGTGAAAGTATGTTGATCTATGAACCAATTATGTGAAAGTATATTTCGATTACAAGTTATATATGTTTTCAAGTATGAATGGCATATAGCCACAAGATGATTAAGAAATATGTTTTGGTTACAAACTGTATATGTTTTCAAGTATGGATGGCATATAGCCATAAGATGTTGGAAAGTATGATTTGGCATAAAGCTTAGAATGTTATAAAAACATGTTTTAAACGTATGATTATTATGTGAAGAAAGTTATATATTTGACATTTAGCCATAAAGACATAAAATGATGAAGTTTGGCACTTAGCCACTAGTTATATGTATGTAAGTAATGTTCAAGCAAGCAGAAAATGTTTTGTATGACTGGTAATTGTAGCAAACAGCGTTAGTAAGGGAACTATGTTCCAACCTTCCCGGGTTAGGTAAGGGGTCTACTGGGGAAAAAGCCCCATCGCGAAGTAGATTGCCTCAGCACTTCTATGGTGAGGATTGATCCGTTCTTTCTAGCCATAGAGACTTGGGGTATCACTTATGGTGATTAAAGCCCTAAGTATAAAAATCCAGCAAGCTTATAAAACCAGTCAAAGAAAGTAAGAAAGAAGTTATTTTTGTAAAGTATGCTATGAAATGATTTTGGAAAGTAAAAGAGTTATAGTATGTTACTACTATAAGTTTTGAAAGATATTATTTTGTAAAGCATGTTATGAAATGATTTCGAGAAGTAAAAAGTTATAGTATGTTATTACTATAAAGTTTTGACAGAAGTTTTATGTTACAAATTTTATAAAAAGTTGGAAGAAATAAATTAATGGTTTGAGTCTAAAACTCATGTAATTCACGAGACATTATTGTCTTACGTATTTTATGTTTTGCCATGTATTCCAGGTTAAAATTCTAAAGTATAATTGGTTGGAGTAAAGCTGGAGTGGAGCCCGAGTTAGCTCCCGTCTTGGACTCAAGGTTTAATCCTTTCTTGCTTACTATGGTTAGTTTTGATATGGATTTGTACACCCACTGTTTTAAGCATTTAAATTACCAGTTTTTGACAAACCGTATTTTTGTATTCATGTATTTATACGAAAAACCATGGTATTTGCAAACAGTGAAAATGGGGTGTCACAGTTGGTACCTTGCTTGATCAAATCCATAATTTCATGATACATGTCATGAACATTTTGTATATGCTCCCTCATTAACACGGTACCCCCAGACTCCTTTTTTCTACGCTTCACACTATTATTATTACTTTTAGGTACATCAGAGTTTGTAGGGTTACTAGTAACCTCTTTAGCAAAATTATGCCAAAATAACTTTCTTACATTATCCAGGTTATGTACTCTAGAATATTGAGAATATTCACAAAAAGTCTCTTAAGCTAAACCATTGCCATTTTCATTCTCCTCTACGTCATTAATTGGTTTATCAACAAATTCTGGATTTGTTGAGGGAGTTACACAACATGCTCCTATTGCCACAACATCACGAAACAATTGATCCTATTTTTCTTCAACTTGAGAACAAACTCCCTTATGTCGGTACTTTCTCGCGTTGGGTTTTTCCTAAAATGAATACGTAAGGCTCTATAATATTATAAGACTCAATAATGCAAGTATAAAATTTTAATCAATACCTTTAGCTTTCTTTCCCACCATTCATCCGAACAATCTAGCTTTCCGGTTGTTGAGTTCCAACCTAATTTGATTTCTCCCATTATCAAAAATTTCCAAAGGCACCAATCTTTCTTCATGCTATCATACTTGTTCTTTAAGCTTTTAAAGTAACATCGTTTACTAAACTTTTCCGCAAACAATTCTCCCATGTCTCGCCATCTAAGGAGTTGACCGCGTCCATTATTTGTTATATATTTGATACAAGCATCACAAAATTTTATAATATTGTCGTTGTTCCAAGTTATCCCATCTTTAGTATCTTTCTCAGGAGCCATATTTCTTGTAAAAACTGATAGAAGTGCAAGGAACAACAATAGGATGTGTCATTTGATTTGAATGAGTACGATTTTGCATTACAACGATGTTATTTCAACAATTTGACTCATTTGTAACATTTACAATTAAAATTATAACTAAAAATCAATATTAACCTCACGAGATGTTTACAATTTAAATTACAAAGACAGGCACTTATAGAATGCTTTCAAATGTAATCGTAAACCATGTTTCAGTAAAAAGATTTTTTTGTTTGAAATTATCTTAATTGTAATCTAATCTTAATTAGTCTAACTGGAGAGCCCATGGTTAATTCATTTACTAGCACATCAAAGTAGCCCAAATCATAAGTCCAATGAATAAGTCCATCATCTACTTGATACGTGACCTAAAACGAAAATGATCCAGCTTCATATCTCATCTTCTTTTGTCGGCTAAGCCTTATCCCGCCGTCGTCATTCCTTCTCTGGTGACACCTTTGTCTTGAAAAGACTCAACCCACACCATCGAAGCCCAATACAAGTTCGAACCACGTGTGTAGCCTTCTTCCCCAGGGCAGCTTCGATCTCAGACAGGTACTTCAACGAGTTCTTCCAAGGACTGCACTTCAGGTTGTTGGGATAGTGTGGAGCCTAATCCAAACCAGAGAAAGACCTAAAGATCGAAGAGGAACAGTTGTCTAAAGCAACCAGAAAACAGAGGCGATACGAAGCCATTGTTGTTAAAGTGTGCATCTCAGACAAGTCTCCAAACCTTCGTTGAGTGGGAGTCCTTTCGTTCCGGTGAAAACAACCATGGCGGATTAGAACTAAGAAGAAGGTGATCCTTCAGAAGATCTGCAAAAGGTCGAATCGAATGCTTGAAGATCAACAGGACTAAGGCAGCCTTGCCTTGTCCGGATTTGGAGCCATGTCCAGTGTTGAGATCCGAATGTTACTAATCATTCAGACGTCAAACCTCATCCGGATGAGTTGGTACGCCTGCAGCATGAACATGGAGTCATCCAAGACTGACACCAAAGTCAGGTGGTGACATACTAGTTACCAGACGGAGGCATGCGACAAAGAAAAAACTATGTCCGAACCGGGAGTTGCATCCGAAGGTAGCTTCATAAGTATCTTATGCGGACAGATGTTCAAAGTAACATCAATAGCTAGGGTTGTGGTCACAGTGGTGAACATGTCATCAACAAGAGAAGATGAGTCAGCAATATCCTTCGGGCAAAGCGAATTTCAGACATAAGAGTTCTTGAAGGAAGAGTTAACCCTTACACGAAGTGGAGTTCGACAGGAGGTGCAGAAGCACAAGTCGGGCAATCATAGTTCGAAGGCAAGATCTCAACCGAAGACCAATAGGGGTTCTGCAACCGAAGGCGTGGCTTCGGTTAAACCCAGTATTGGTGTTGTCACTATCGTTGGTCAGAAGAATTTTGGGAACACACAAAGAATAGTACCGTTGTCAGATGCAGCATGGGGAGCATGGTGCAGTCACCTTTTCTTGTAAAGTGACAAGGATGAGTTTGTCATTTTGCTCTTTCCCGACCAAGACTTGTGTGTTCAAGCTTCCATATTCCGGTATTTGTACATCCCCAATTCTATGAATGTAATATGTCCAAAAATATAGTAGTCGTACTTTTCTCTCTTGTAAATTATTGAAGTTTATCAACGAAGTTTCTCTTGTTTCTCATAGTGGACGTAGCCCAATGCGATGTTGGGTGAACCACTTCAAATCATTGTGTTTCTTGTTTCTCAATCATTTTCGTTACCCACTAGCCTAGATAGTCGAAGAACATTTGTTGAAGTACTTGGCTGTGTTCGGTGGTGCGCATCCGCTGCTGGTCTGCTGACCCTTTGGCCCAACACAGGTCGGTTCAAACACCAGGGAAAAACGCTTGGTTGAGTCTGCAACTCCTCACCGTCAACCTCCCCTTTACCACCATCTTTGATCGACCTGACACGTATCCCCCGACGAGTTCTTCTTTGCTTCGTTCCAACCTTCACCCCTTTCCTATATACTATCTGAAGTTCATCTAATCCCTCCTTTCTCTTTTTCTCACCTTCGTTTTTCCGGATAACACACTATACACACTTGCACTACAGGCCCACAAGGTCTCGTACAACCCACGCCTTCGTCCAAGGCCCGACAAAGCCACTACATGTGGTTGTGAGGAGAAAACTATGTTTGCAGTATAAATGTGTGTTTCAAGCAAAGAACATAAGCAACAAAAAAATTATCATAACAGAAGACAAAAGCAAATAGAAAAACACGTTGTCTGAAATCGTTACTAACCTTGAATTAATTGAAACTTGTTTTGTAGATTGACTTAGATCGATGATAGAGGGAAACCGAATCGATTTGGATGAAGCTAGTTTCTAGAAAATCGACTGCTATGAAATCGATACAGGCTGTTCTAAAAAAATGAAATCGATACAGGATCATTTTTTATAGAAATCGATGACGGAGGGAACGCTTTTTGCGATTTGGAGGGAGTTGGTGATTATCTCAGAGTCAAGAGGAAATCAATTTTCTGATATGCTATGCTTATCTCTGCGTGTATGCCCTGTTATAGTTTAAAGGGTAAATTTGGAAGTTTTTGCAAAAGATATTTTAGAGTTTAAACTGATACTAGCATTTCTGGTTATCGTTTAAAAGGTAAATTTGGAAGTTTTTGAAAAAGTTACTTTAAACGTTATCCATATTAACATTTTAAAAGAGTAACTTGTATACGTTTATAAACTAGTTTTTTGTCAACTAAACATATAAAAAAAAAAAAAAAAAAAAAAAAAAAAACTAGCTTAGAAACTAGATCTATTTGCCAAATATCATAGTATCATTTTGTCATTTGACGTTATCGCTTGTGATTGTTCTTAAAATTACCTGTCATTGCAAACTATCTTCGACGTATTTGTATGAAGGAGACATTTAACAAAAAGAACCAATAACCGTGTGTAAGTGACACTCTCCGTATCCCACCCCGGCGACCATAAGAACCACCGCCAAGAGCTCGACTGAAGACACTCTCTTCGGCCGTCAACGCGCCGGCACCCAGACACCGGCGGTCAAGGCGATGAACCCATCACTGAATTCGCTCCACCCTTCTTCGACCACAACTCATCCATCAATTAACCGTCTCGCCACCACCTCCCCTAAATGGTTCCACCATCGCCCTCACTTCCCAACTCCCAAACCCCATCTCCACCGCCTCACAACCTTCACGACCTTCTGTTCTTTACGCCGCCCGCCTCGCCCCCGCCGCCACTTCCGTCGTCGCCGCAATCTCGACAGTAACATCTATTTTCCGACCACCGATGCCGAATCTTCATCACCACACTCGGATTCTAAGCTCCACATGGTAATCGACCTCGAACACTACTTACCCGACAGAGCATCTCTATCTTGGAACAAGCTATTGAAAATCACCAAACTGAAGTTCAATCAGTTCGTTGACTCTGGAAACGACGCCGTGGAGGACCTGCGGACTATGATCTCCGTCGACAGTAGTAACAGAGTCGTCGTATCCTGCCGAAAATCAACAGTTTATTTCTTCGGCCAATTGATTGCTCTGAGTTTCGTTACCGTTTTCGCTTTTAGGGTTTTGGTGAAACTAGGGTTAGGGTTTCGGAATTTGTTTAGACACCGGAGCAACGACGGCGCAGGGGTGGTTACGAGGAGGGACAGGAGTCTAGGCGGAAGAGAGGTGGTCGTCAGCACTCAAAAAGACTCAAAAAAGGAGCTCAATCTCTCTGTAAATCCATTATCTTCCGTTGAAGATTCCATCATGAGCTATTCAAATTCAATGACGAAGAACTGGGAGAAATCAAAGAAGAAGCTTCCAGATTGGTGGCCGGATTCTCGCCCAGCTCCATTAGAAGGAATCGACAAAGAGGAGAATCAACGGAAAGCTAACTGGTTAATTAGAGGTTGGTTTATTTCCATAAGATCGTGACCGATTGTTCTTTATGTAAGCTATGAAAACGAAAGAAACAAATCAACCATGAAAGTTGAGTGATCATGTTCTTTATTTTTGTCTAGTGATTATGATATTCCTCAACTTGATTTCCAGCAATCATGGACTATAGAACGAGTGGAAAAGATATTCAGGAAGATGATATAATCTTAGTACGTACATTCATCTAATCATTATAAATTTATAATCACCGCAATCGATTAATTTCAATAAACATATATTTCTTCTTCTTTTTTGTTGAGCAGTTGCGAAGAATTTGTAGGATGTCTGGAGTGAAAGTATTCATCGACACCCAAAATTCACGCGATTCAATTTATCGCGCATCTGTCGACTTTACTTTAAATACATGTGGGAGGTATGGTGTATAATATAGTTTTCATTTCGTTTGTTGTTTTATTTTTTTAATTTTTTTTTTAATTTTAAATAAAGTAATGTTTGTAGGGTAGGAAGTCATTCGACATTTGTTCAAATTGACGGTGAAGATGCGCGTGAATTTATTGCTGGGCTTGCGGATAATATTGGTCTTGAAAGCTTTAAAGCTTCTAGAATGGTGGCTGCGGCTGTTGCTGCACGTACGCGTTCATGGCTCTTACAGGCTTGGGTGAGTTGTGGTATATTTTGACTGACGGATTTTTGAAATCCGTCAGTCAGAATATTTTGTGAATTCCAATGGAATTCAATTCCGTATTCATGTGTAACCATACACCGGAATGGAATTGGATTCCAATTCCATTCCACCGAACTAAATGGTTAGACGTCATTTTGTATTTCAGGCTCTTGAAATGCAAGGTAAGCATATTGAAGCGGTTGGAGAATTGTCAAAGTTATGTCTAATTCACAGGATATTTCCACCGGAAGAAGGCTCGGTAAATCTTTTTGTCACTTTTCGAGTCATGCTCTTTTTTATGGGACGTCAGTGTCAGTCCCAGTCCAAAATGACAACACAGTACAACCTGTTCTGTTCTGTTCTGTTCTGTTCTGTTCTGTTCTGTTCTGTTCTGTGTGACAAATGGGGCCTAAGAATTTAGAAGAAATTGACATGAAATAATTTTGATTTTTTTTTGTGATTTGTGCAGCCCGAAATGGAGATGGTAGCTAATGGGCTCGAAAAACATTTGAAATTGGAACAAAGAGAATATTTATTAAAAATGTTAATAGGTGTATCGAGTGAAGAGAATCGCAGAAGTCTTGTTGAGGCTTTAGGTTTGGTATGTTGACTCGCTAAATGCAAGAAATAGCAACGTACTTTAATTTATTTGTTTATTTATTATATCGTCTTACTTTCATTTCTTTTTATTACAACATTGTGTTTTTATATATTTCTTGTTGACGCGTTGTACTTTGAAAAATCTACCTAATTATGGGTGTAGTTTAAAACATTTTTATTTCTTATTAAGACATTATACTTCGAAAATTTTACCCAAATTATAGTAGTGAAAATTGCTTTGTATATGGATGACATTGCTATAATCGGGTAGATTTTCGAAGTACAATGCTGTAATAAAGAAATGAAAGTATGATGCTATAGTAAGTAAACTGATGAAAGTACGTTGCTATTTCTTGCTTTAACCCTTAATAATAAATGCAAAGTTTGACTACACAGTTAAACTTTTAACAAAATTATACCCTTTGGTGATAACAAATAAAGAAAAGGGAAAGATGAAGTAAAATGGAAAAACATGTGTTAAAGAATGATTTTTTCATTTTTTTTTTTTTGTTCTTGTAGGCAATATCAGGTGGAAGTATTGGTGATCCACAAGAAAACATACTGAGTTAGCATGACAAAAAAATCAAGAATGTCAAAAGTGACAGCATATTTAGCTCAAGAGATTATCATTTAGGTTGTTATTTTAGTTTTAGGTGATGAATTTGGTCAAGAACATTGAGATTGATAATGTATTGGTTTCATAGATATGATGGTGGATTAGTAACAAAAATATTAAAATACCATGGTTCTTTAATTTTGTATCTTGTATTATAGTTTTATATTCAAGATCGTGCATAAGTTGATACTTAAAAAGTTCTCTTTATTGTAATAAAAAATGTAACAGATTTCTCATTCTAACGAAATATGCAAAATATCAGAAGAATATCTCAAATTATGCCCATGGTGTACATTTTAGTGAAATAGTTAAAGGGAAAATGACTTATAAGGATAATTATGTTTCAAAACTGTTCAAAAAACACCATCCAGTTTGACATGTTCAAAAAACACCATCCAAGTAAGGTCTTTGTACAAAAAACATCAATGAACTACACATTTTGTTCAAATTTTACCCAATGGTAACCGGCTCTTGCAGGTTAAAGGATGACTTGGCCTAATACTTGGTGACATGGCATAATAACCGGTGAATTGCTTTATTAGGCATAGTACGTGGAATCAATTGTATTACGTACGGGAATTGCATTATGCTTCAAAAGGAATCGGGTTATGCAATTCCATCATTCGAAGGGTATTGAACCTCTGAAACCTTGAAGATCGATTATGGTGTGAAGGGATTTACCAATCTCACAATTTCACATGCACGTATTTGGTTTGATCCAATATAATAGATTCCGGTATTCAATTTGTGTGATTAGGGTGAATGATTACAAAACCTAAGATGTTTACCAATCTCACAAGTTCACAGGTACGTATTGGATTCGATTACGACATGAAGGGATTTACCAATTTCATTTGTAAAGTAATTACATTCAATCTTGATAAACCTATTTCATTTGTAGGTGAAGTACCACAACAAAAACATGAACAAAATCGATAAGGATTTCAGGAAACATATCAAGTACCTTTGAATTGCGTCTAGAAATCTTCCACCCCTTGAATCGATTGTACAATTAACCTCTTCAAATCGATATTGTAATTAACCAACGACCTGTTTCTGATATCATGTTCCCTCCATGTCGTGCTTTCCTCTAATCACGAATCATCGGGTCGTCTTTTGATGTAGCGTGAAAGTGATTGTGGATAATATAAGGGTGAAAAGGGGTAAGATGTTCCAAATTCGAGAAGAGAGCCGACAACCACAAGGGTTTGCATCATCCAATATCTTCTTTGTCTTTGAAATGTTTGAGCTTGAGTTGGAGATCTTCGATTTAGTATGAGAAGCCATCAGAGGAGAAGAAGAAGAAGCGATCTTTCGTGAAGAAGCCCTAAATCGATTTGTAAAGGAGGAGTATATCAATTAATGTCATGTCATCGGTTATTATGCCATGTCACCAAATATTAGGCCAAGTCATCCTTTAACCTGCAAGAGCCGGTTACCATTGGGTAAATTTTGAACAAAACGTGTAGTTCATTGGTGTTTTTTGTACAAAGGCCTTACTTGGATGATGTTTTTTTGAACATGTCAAACTTGGATGATGTTTTTTGAACAGTTTTGAAACATAATTACCCTTATAAGTCATTTTCCCAATAGTTAAATGTATATTATAATTTAGAAAAACCAATTCCGTAACCCAAATGTACGTTTGATCTTTTCTTGAACAAATACATTATAATAGGTCAAAACTGCATACAAAGTAGTATTAGACATACATATATGTATGGAAACCATGGTAAAAGATACGTTAAAATGTTAGAACGCTATTAAAAATGACATTTTTCATAATTTCATGGTAAACTTTATAATAGTTACCTAAAATATAAACTAAAAAATAGTTAGCCAAAACATGAAATCTATTAAAAGTATTTAATGAATTAATTCCATAAAACTTTTGGCTTTTACAAATACAAAAAATCCTTGATTTTATAATTACTTTCTTGGCTAATGCATTTTTCAAAAATACTGAATATTATTTAATATTTATACTAATAATGTTAATAAAGTAACTAAATCTTAAATATCTATTTTAATTGTCTATTAAATTGATTAAATATGTTTTAAATGGGCTGATGACACCATGTTTATGCCAAGTACATTGGATCAAAACAAAGTCATGAACCCGGTGAAACAAAACATACAAACCCTGTTGCTCTAAACCGGATCCGGGCCAAAATCAACCTGCCAAAGTGCCAAATCCCTCTTCCTTTTTTCGATAATTTTCACTAAATATTGATAAAATCTTACTGCAACTTGGTCAGCTACTATTTGACGTAAAGATGTACACTTTCTATATGTTATTATGCTCCAATTTCGAGTTTTGAACAATTTAGGGTGCGTCTGGTTACGAAAAATAAGAAAATTTTCTAAGAAAAATGAAAAGTTAGAAAACGCGTTTGGTTGATTAAGTTTTCCAAAATTTTTCTAGAAAATGAAAATTTCCCGTTTTCCAAAATTACGTAGAACTTGGAAAACTCAAAATTATTGTTTTCCAAATTTTTCTATTTCCAAAATTTTCCAATGAATACAATCCCTACACACATATTCACCCAACCCACCCTAACCTTACCTAACCCATCCCACCCCTACCCCTACCCCATCCAACCCCTACCACCTCCACCCCACCCCTACCCTACCCCACCCACCCACCCATACCCCCTATCCTACCCACCTCTACCCTACCATACCCTACCCACCCCACCCCACCCCTACCTTAACCTACCCACCCTACCCATACACACCCTACCCTACCCCACCCCATACACCCACCTCACTGCATACCCCAACCTTACCCACCCACCCACCCACCCCTATCCTACCTACTTCCACCCCATCCCACCCTACCCATCCCTGCCCACCCCAACCTTAACCTACCCAACCTTACCCACCTCCACCCCAACTACCTTATCCACCAACCCTACCCCACTCCTACCCTACCTAACCCTACCCTACCCCATCTACCCACCCCTATACTTCTACCCTGTCTCACCTACCCACCTACCCACTCTACCCCCACCCCACCCAACCCTACCCCTACCCTACCCTAAACGATTTTCGGTTTAATGTTCGTCCTTAACCCCTACCCTGTCCTACATACCCTACCCTACCCTGCCCACACCACCCTTCCCTACCCTACCCTACCCTAACACCACCCCACCCAGCACCCACACACCCCAACCCCTATCAATCTCTCACACCCACCACCTACCACCTACCCCTAACCCTCCCACCCTACCTACCACCCACCCCAACCACTACCCCACCTTACCTACCCATCCAGGTGGGGTAGGGGTGTGAGGGTAAGGTGGGTAGGGGAAGGTAGGGATGGGGTGTAAAGGGTCAGTGGGGGTAAGTACGTAGGGTAGGTAGGGTGTAAGGTGGGGGTAAGGGTGTGGGGTAGGTAGGATGTGGTGTATGGAGGTGATTGTGGAGGGTGGGGTAGGGTAGGTAGGGTAAGGCGTAGGGTGGGGTAGGGGTGGGTGGAGTGAGGGTAGGTAGGGGTGGGGGTGTATGTGGATGGTGGGTAGTGGTTGAGCGTAGGTGTTCAAATATGTGTTATATTGTATTATTTTGAAATAAAAAATTAAAAAAATGAAAACTTATAGAAAAGACACATCCAAACGCTTTTTCTAATTTTCTAAAACGAAAAACAAAAACTCAATCAGATTAACCAAACGCGTTTTCTACTGAAAATGAAAATGAAAACTTCACTCTATTTTTTTGAAAATGAATAATGGAAAACGGAAAACAGTTTTCCGCAACCAAACGCATACTTAGGGTTTCACACGGCAGCCATATCCAAACTTTTCTCATTAAGTCAACCAACTTAAAAACTACAGCCGACATGCAATTCATATACCAAATGAAGCATATAAAATCCGTTGTGACCGAGGAGGGAAACATGGCAGATTTGATAAATAAAAGCATACAAAATATTTTGTTGGATGGAGTAAAGTTTAATTTCTACAATTGATATATTGAACCCCTATCTAGGTTTCACGAAGTTCAGTTATGTTTACAAGAGGCACTTTTAGATTTATGCACAAAAATATAAGCAATGTACACGATTTTTCTAGGAATTTTCTAGATCGATCCATGTTGAAAATTAAAAATCGAAAACTCAGGGGTTTTTGGGTCCAAAATCTTTCGCTAAACAATAAACGAAGATATAAATATAAAACTGAAGTGTTAAAATGTAAAGGAACGATGTGGAAATATAAATGACTTGAAATGTAAAGTTGCGGAATATTAAATAAATTGTAAAGAATAAGTGCGGAAATTAAAAGACAATAATTAAACGATATAATGTAATTCGTATTTTTCATTGATAAACGAAAGGTGTTACATATTTGACGTTAAACTCAAACATACTTTCTAGTTTATGAGATCTAGAGTGGTTAAAAGAAAATGAGATAAGATGTTCTTGAGGTGGTTGAAGAGAATTATCCAGCCACTCCTCCAATTCCTTTATACTACATTGGAACATGATAGTTTTCTCACAATCTCTCCAGAATCTCTTTTAACCTCATGAACTAAGGCTCCTATTTATAAGAGGAGAAGATCTCTTCCAGATCTCAAACACAATAAATATAATAAACTATTACAAGAGTACAAGCCTATCACTAGCCTACTTAGGGTATCTCCAACCCCACTATAAAAATAGAGTTACTTTATTTTTTACCCTATTTTGCTCCAACCTCACTCTATAACCGACTCTATATTTGAGTATTTGAATAATATTATTTTAAATATAGAGTAATATTATTTATTTACACCAAATATAGAGTTAATGTTTCACTTGTCATTTTAGTCCTCTAGTTTTTATTTTTATACATATCTAGTTTATTTAAATATAATAACAAATATTTACAATCATATTATATATTAAATGATATTAATTAATTATAATTATCAAAATTGAATATTTATATATCGAATTCATATAAAAATTTACGTATATTTAAAAAAATTAAAACAAGATTACATGACATGCATTATTTTACATAACATGATAATTGAGGATGAACGTGATTTTGACGCACCAATTGAAGTAGCGAGAAAAGTGTCGCCGATAGAGGTTGACATGACGATAGATGAAGATGGTCGGCTCCAACAATTTCTTGCTCGATATAAATGTATTAAAAATAAAGAAGCTCGTTTCAATATTCGGAATGCGTTATTCGACCATTTATGATAAATTTATTCAACCGCATAAATATGTTTTAACTTTTCAAATGTATGTGTAATATTTTTATAAATGCATGTATAATATTCATTTAAGAGTGTATTATAAATGTACTTTTATTGTTTAATAAATTTTGTATTAATAAAATCATAATTTCTTAAAATTAATTATATACAAATAAATTATTTTGTTATTAAGGTTTTGATAACAAAAATATAGAATATTATTACAACAAAAAGATAGAGTAATTATATGTTAAAAGTTAATAAATAGAATGGGAGATTTTGACAATTTTTGTAAATGAAGAAAAAAGAATATGCTAGGAATATACATTTTAAAGTAAAAATAATGTGAAAAATAGAGGTGAGTTGGAGATGGTCCACTTTTTAAACCATTTTTTACTTCAAAAATAGAGTAAAAAATAGAGGTGGACTGGAGATGGTCTTAGACTAAGTCTTGAACTTCTGATCCTTAACTCATGATAGATTTTGGTTGTCGTGCAAATCATAGAGAGGGATTTGTATTGATTGCATACCCGAGGAGTCTAGCGGGATGGTGTATGCAATGAACTCCAGTAACGAGTATAAGTGGTATGACTGCATCGTGATTGGAGTGTGATGATTCTTAAAAAGAAAGAGTGTATCTCAATTGGGGAGGAAGTAGTTATTTTGTAGAGATCATCCATAGAGGGGATGAGTCGGAAAACGATATGAAGCGTCGTAATTTGATTAGGGGACGGTACGGGATACATGAATTGATGTTGCGTGACGATTGGTACGAGAGTACCAGGCGGTGACGCTTAGTAATGGTTGACATGACGATACCGTGTAGTGTACTGTACGATGTTGTATATGACACGAGAGTGACATGACGGGATACCATGAATTGATGTTGCTTGACGATTGGTACGAGAATACCAGGCGGTGACGCTTAGTGATGGTTGACATGACGATACCGTGCAGTGTACGGTACGATTGGTATGAGAGTATCGACTGCGTTATGTAGTATACCAGTGTATAATGTGTTAGTGTATAGTTGGAACTAGACAGGTTTAGGTCTAGATGTTGATGCTAAGGCCTTGACGTACTGATCAATATAGGGTGATTCGTCGTACTAAGTAGTTGGGCATAGAGCAGTCATGCTTGGCAAGATGCACTGAGTAGATACGCATGGCTTGACGAACTAAGTATGCGCGACTCGTAGTGCTGAGCAGTAGAGCACGACTTAATGCACGATGATGATGATGCGGGTTGTACATGGGAACGAAACGAGCACATCGTTACGACGTGTGGTAGGTTGTTTGAAAATGAAGTGGATGTATAACAGATGTTTTGTATGACACATGTTATACGTTGTGATGATCACTTAATGAGTGCCTAGTGATCATATATGGTGTATGATGATCACATCACGAGTGTCTCGTGAACGTAGTTGTGTACGCTGGTTGCATAACGAGTACTTTGCAACCATACTGCAGGTAGTGGTTGAGTGGCAATATTAGTGTTTACCGACGAGTAAGATGTTAATGTAGTTGTGGGTCGAATAGGTATAGGGTGGATGGAATAATGACAGTGGATGACGGGAAACACGGATAAAGATCCTGCTCCTGACGAGTACTAGGGCCTACAGTCTAAAGATAGTTGTGGGTAATATGAATGAGGTCCAAGGTAAGTATGTAAGATTCAATTCCTAATGAGTTGCAGGAATTGTTGCCTAAAGAAAAAAAAAGGGTATTGATGATGGGTTGGTGAGGGGCTGCCCAATTCTTTGCTTGATTCCGAGAACAGATTCTTTTTGGGGGGGGGGGGGGAGTTTGTAACACCATGTTCCAATTGGTAAGTACTTAAACCTATACCTTTAAACAGTTAAGATTAGTTAGAGTGGTTAAAGTGTCTTCTAGGGGTATTTTGGTCATTTTTATAATGTGTTGTGAATGAAAGTGAAAAGTGAGGTTATAGCCTTGGAAATGTAGCTAAATAATGTTGGAACATTGGTTATACTGGATATTGGTGCGTCCGAATTTTAAGCAGAAAAACGGACAAAGGGTAGCAAAGCAAAGAAGTTAGCGCCGCTAACTTCTAATGTTAGCGACGCTAACATCTGAAACCGACTTAAATTGGTTTAAAGCTTTATGTCGGTCATTTGGTGAGGTCCAGAAGCTGTAAAAGTTTGGTTTTGAAGGAGGAGAAGGGCCTGAAGCTTTTGGAGAAGAGATTTGAAGGTGTAAATCAAGAATTTGGTCCAAAATATCATCTTTTGCAACAATTGAGGTAAGAACTTGTGATTGGATGCTTCTAATTTCAAATTATATTGTTGAGAATGTGTTTGTTACAGAGGATATAGTATGTGTAGATTTCATTAGTGAGAGATTAGTGAAGTTCTTGTGAAGTTCTCATGAAATTAGCTTGAAAAAGAGTTTTAACCTATGTTTTGAAAATCGGACCGGACAATGAACCGGCCGTCTTACCGGTTCGATGGTTCAACTGGTCCGACCAGTACCGGATATATATATATATATATATATATATATATATATATATATATATATATATATATATATATATATATATATATATATATATACACACGTACACATAGTTGGAACTCCAATATATGCATTAGTTTTAACTTTTAAAAACATATTTGAAAATGAAGTTATGAACGCTGCTTTGGTTCAAAGTAAATATTTGAATACCTTTTATCTTATCCTACATCGACGGATAACATGAAATGAGAGGGAGGAGGGCTAATATAAAAGAAGGTGGTGAACATGGGAAGTCGTCCAACAATCTCTGTGCTTGGGATACGGTGACTCCGAGTCATTATGTTAGGCACATCGTGAGTCTTGGGCTCATTTATTACTACTTTAAAATTACATATTGAATGAAAACCGGTTTTATGAGTAATTAAATCGGTACGGTTGAACCGAGAACCGCAAAAAAAACCGCTGAATTTTAACGGTTTGGTATACAAGCGGTTTTTGGAGGTTTAAAAACCGATAACCTATTCGGTTCCTGGTTAAACGTGTTACGTGTTGAACCGGCCGGTCCGGTCCAGTTTTAAAAACAGTGGTTTTAACCCAAATAATGATGCATCTAAGCTGTTTATTAGTCCCCATAGTTGTTATACAGGGTAAACTATCGATTTGGGACCTTAGAATGAGGTCTGGACCGGTTAAGCTAGACAAAAAACGAAGTAGAGCTGATCAGCCTAATTAACGACACTAACTAGGTTGTTAGCGGTGCTAATTGTGGCTGGGGTGGCATGTATGTGTTTTGCAAGCAAAAAATCAGGGGATTTGGCACCTTATTCCCGAGAGGTGTAGCTGAATGAATACCAAATGTTTATAAGTGTCGTGTGTGGAACCATGTAGGTGTAACTAGGAACTTCCAGAAGAGGAATATACTGGACCATTTCAACTAGAGCAATGACTCGGTACTGAACCAGGTGAGTAACTTTACATAGCATGGTGAGATCTATAATGCATATGATGCATTGCATGTGTGTGTTGTATGATTTTGTGTGTATGTTGCATAGATGACTAAATGAATACCTCGTAGGTAGGGGTGAGCAACGGGCGGTTTTGCGGTTTTGCGGTTTCGGCGGTTCGGGTTAGGCGGTTTTGGGTTCGGCGGTTCGGGTTAGGCGGCAGGGCCTGTTTAATTTTTCCCAAACCGCAAACCGAACCATAAACCACTTTAGGAACCCGCTTAACCCGTTAACCGAATCGTAAACCGTTTAACCCGAAACCGTAAACCGTATAAGGTTCGGTTCGGGCGGTTTCGCGGTTTAATTCGAATAACGCTCACCCCTACTCGTAGGTATATAACCTGCAGATGAGTACTCTTGGGTAGATTGTATCGATAGCTGGTTGAATATTTAGGGATATTAGTTGTGTGAACGAATACGTGGGTAGTAAGAGGTGAAAGTTACGGATATGGTACCATATCGTGGGTAGTGATCATATGGTTGTATGTGGATGTTGAGCTGACATGGGGTTGGTCTGGTCGTATGGCTGGTTGCAAAGCTTTGTAGTTGGGTGTTATTTATTGAGCCTGTGTGGCTTGGGGCTGTCACATAATGAGTACCTTGTGACAGAGATGTTGGAGGATATTTTGTGGAGCCTTTGTGGCTCAATGCTGATTATTCTGTCGGGCTACTAGTACTTGTGGTTGGGACCACCTATTCTGTGGGGCTACTAGTACTTGTGGTTGGTACCACTTATATAGTCGGGTTACTAGTACTTGTGGTTGGGACCACTTATTCGGTAGGGCTACTAGTACCGGTGGTTGGGACCACATATATGTTGTGATGGCCTTATTGGCTGGCAGTTCTATCACACATACAGTTGGGGGATCCAATGAGTCTTCGTGACTCGAGACCGCGGGGGTTGAGTAGGTGATGGATAACAGATGGGTTTAATTGCCCAATATGTGTTGTGATGGCCTTATTGGCCGACAGTTCTATCACACACCGTGGGGCGTCCGGTGAGTCTTCGTGACTCGATACCGCAGGGGTCGAGGAGGGGACGGATAGCTGAGTTGTTGATGTTGTGAAAAGTAGGGGAGCTGTGATGTGATTTGGTGAATATGTAATTGTGTTTATATGGTGTATTAATGGTTGCATAACGAGTACCTTGCATCCATGAGGTTTGTGTTGTGATTGTATGAGATTACATAACGTGTACCTTATAGTCTCAGTAGGTTGGCCTAGTTGGTTAGAGGTTGTTAGCGTACCAGTATTGCGGTGACCCGAGTGTATGTTATGTAAATGTTATTCACTAAGCTTTATAACTTACCATTTTATGTTGTAGTGTTTTTGAAAGGTTAGGTGTTATGTAGCGCTCGGCTTGGATCGTGGGACCATTCCTGGTGATATCAGTTTTGTAGCTCCAGCACACAAGGATATTTAGTTGTAAATTGTTGTATTTTGTAGTTGAAATAAAGAAAAATTTTGGGTACCCCCCCCCCCCCTCCGTGCTGCAAGCTGGGCGTTACAGTAATGCATGACAATTAATGTTTAACGGTGCAAATGAGAAATGCAACATTTTGTATGGCTATATTATCGGTCCCTATGTCTCATACGTGTCGCTACTTCGTTTGGATATGCTTTGTGTAAAAAACCCAAAGAAAACGGAAAAACAAACTTCACATAAAATCATAACGTGCCTACTTTGACGAGGGCAAACACAATATTAGACCAAGTTATGGGGAGACGCTAATTGGGAATTCAAAACCACATAAAACTAAAATAAGATCGACATGAATCACGATAAAACGATATCCTACGAAAGAATTACGAGTTTTCAAAAATGCAAGAAAACCAGTATTAGTTTTAGCCTTACAACACATACAATAGATTGATAAATTTATCACATCTGAAGCAAAATTTCATGGGTGAATAGTCATACAATGATTTATATGAATTAATAAATCCATTACTCATTCAAATAAAATGTTGGATACATAGATTTAGTATGACAACCGCTACTGGATGCCCCTATGGTACTCGATGACCCCTTTTTACGTGAATTTCTTAATCGCTCTGGTTTGTTGGTCAATGCAAAAGACGAACATCTGTTCCTAGTATGCCCTTTTGGTGACATTTAGAACACTCTTTTACAATACGATTTCCTCCTAGTGATGGAATATGATCACTATTTCTTTGGCCTACCACGGCTTTGCATTATTGGGGGGGTTGAAAATCGTTATATATTCCGAGATCTCCCAATCACATGGGGATGGAAGAGGGTTTACCACTTCTTCATATGTCTTTCTATAGGTAGCAACTTGGTAGCCAGGAATAGCCATTAATCAATAATCACCATAATTTAAGATCATTAGCACCCTTATGACATGTTCACAAAACAAACCTGACTTTTTCCACTTCATACAAGTGCATGTATTGTCACCTAAATCAACCATACCACCTCTCTGAAAGTCATGCATCTGATATCTCGTATTAGAAATCGAGTGGACTATCCGTTACTATGTTTACTTCTCTTTTTTGCAACTTTGTTATTCGCCCAGGAGGTCAATGTTGTTGTTAAGCTTGCCTCACCCATGAAAGAAAGTACCGTTTAGTTGTCAATATGTCAATTACATGACATAATTACAAATCTAACAATACATATTAGTGCAAAGAATCGTGCCTCCAAAATTGCAACGTTCAAAACTCCACTGTTGCATAGTTACACGAAAGAACTCAATCAACATCAATACTGTCGTCTTTCATGCATATCTAGTTAATGCATTCGTTGATTCTGTACTATTAGAAGTCACTACATTATACATGTTACCTGGAAAATGAGCCCTATATTACCTTTCTGGTTTTGCTTGTTCCAAGTATTCAAATAATGCAGGATTAATATTACAGATCCTTTGCATGGATGGCTTCATTAAATTCAGTAACAATGTATGCTTTACAAGCCTGCCAGAACTGAGCCTAAGTGTATCATTTTTTGCCTAACTGACTGTTATATTCATATGCAAATGGTGACAACATATTCCATGATGAGAGCTAGTAAATATGGTTGTAATTCTGTTATGTATCGACGGATCACTATCAAAGATGAACGTATAATATAGAGAATCATTTATACAATATTTTTGTTTTGGTAAAAACCTGGTCCATGATTCCATACACTCGCTTTCGCATACGCCATATGTAATAGGTAAAATTTAGTTGTTTCTGTCCACTTCAACTGCAAGTAACATGGTCCCATTGAATTCCCCTTTAGATGGGCAGCATCAACTACTATTGTTGGCCTACAGCAGTAATGAAAAGACTGTATCTACAAAACATTCAAACATATAATTTGTTATGTTCAAATTAAATAAAATTAATAACACTAGTCAAAAATAACGGGAACATACCGCGAAACCAAGAGACACATATAGGAATTGAAACTCATCCTCATTATCTGTTTGAATGTATGTGACGGTGCCAATGTTATGCTTAACCAAGTTATGACAATAACTTGGGAGCTTGGCAAAAGAGCTCTCTTGTGTGCCCCTTAATAATTCAATGACATGTTCTCTAGCTCGCCACACTTGTTTGTAGCTAATGTCAATTTTATAATTGGAATTCATATCTCTTACGATGTCACTTCCTCGGTATACTCGACTGTGATTTCCAGCCATAACCTCTGACAACAAGTGCCCCAACAATCTTTTGTTTGCTTGTCGATGATAGGGTTTCAATTGGGTCGACGAACATGTGTGTACGTCGTTAAATTTCCTTGCTATAAATGAAGGATGGCTTTTTTTTTTTACTATCAACGCCGTAAGACGCCAAGCACAGTTTTTGTGGAAGCATACAACCTCATACCTTTCTTTGGTGGAGCGCAATGTTTTAAACTAAAAACCCTCCTAAACAGCTTTCCTCCCAAGTGACGTTTGTAACGCTTCTTTGTTTTTAAACGTTGTATTCACCCGAATAGGATCACTTGGATGTTGGATGTGTGATGCGTTATGTATGCGAACAGGCTCCGGACAAGACGGTATGGGGGCATACCATAAAATAACGTGCCAATATAGTTTTCTGTATGGTCGTTGTCCTGATCATTATCGGAGTCACCCGCTTGTTTGTTAGAAACACCTAAACTAACAGTAGCAGCTTCCCCGTATGGTACTAAATTCCCATCGTGTAACAAAGGGTTGCTTTGTGGGACGTTAAGATCGTTGAGAATAATGTTGGTTTTTGGAACGGTACCGTAATGACCGGTACCACCATATTCGGAAAATGGTTTGATCGGTGGGTTGAGGAAGAGTGTCATATCCACCTTCGTTTTCTTCACTAACATACTTAAAATTTGTAGGATCGGGATATAAAATCGGCTCGTTGATGTGTTATCAAGAATACTACCATAATCATGATGACTTTCAAAAGTACGCACCGGGGGAGATGTAATTACCTGTGACGTTCTTGCTTCCTAAACCACTCGACCTTTTCTCATTAGAGGCTTTCCCTTCTCCACTACAATCTATATCCCATCACCTATATCCCATCACCTTCAACGACATACAAATACACAACATTTGCAACAGTCTCGATAACACCAACCATGTGGAAAACATCACCATAATCGACAATGTTAATGACATAAAACATATCTGGATGTTGGAAAGACAAAGTAATATCTGATTTATCTACTATATGTGCCTTTCTTTTCACCAAGTTTAATAACTCAATGTAAGTTATCGATTTCGAAAATTGTAAACCGTAATTTTTAACAAACGGTCTAACATATTTTGACTGATCATCTATAATCTCACATCTCCCACCAGTACAAAGAACAACAAATAATTTGTTAAATGAACTCATCTGTAACTTTATTTTTTTCGAATTTTTTTTAACTCTGACAATATTTTTAGAATTTCTGATAAGTCTTTCGTATTATAGGAATTTTTTACTATTTGCAGTCAACATTCACCTTTTCGCAATCAAATTTCATATTTTTACAGTCAAAATTCAAATTTTTGCTGTTAAAGTTCAACTTTTAACGGTCAAACTATAACTTTTTGCGGTTAAACTTCAACTTTTCGCAGTCCATATTCAACTTTTCAATGTAAAACTTTCACCTATTTTAGAATTTTCTATTAAAAATTCAATAAAAAAAAGTTTTTAAAAATTGAGGTGGCTAGAGGGCTTCGCAGCCACCTACGAAAATTCTAAATAAATTTGAAAATTTATATAAAAATGACATTTTGGCATGTCAGGGCACATTTTCGCAGACAACTTCATCATTTTCACAGGTAGTATAGTTCATCTGTAAAAACACATACTATTTTGATAATTTTAACTAAATTTTAATTATTTTTTAAATAAAACCTCAGACTATTTATATATATATATATTTATTTAGAAAAGAGTGGCATTTCATTATTTTTAGAAAACTCACCTCTCCAAGAGGAAAACATCAAAACAAAGGTGAGGTGTCGGTACCGAGTTCTATTTCAATTTATTTTATGTAGTTGGTGTGTGTCAATGTGTCATCATCGTCTTCAAAGCCACAAAACATTTGCGTCATGTCCAATCCAGTTGGCTCCACTTTAAACATCTAGCACCTTCCATGATTTATACACCCAACCCAACTCCGATCTGTCAATCTCCACCGTCGATTCCAACATCTACCTCACTTCTCTATTAATTCACCAAACACAAACACTCTTCCCCCACATTCCTTAATTTGTAGCCCAAGTAAAAACCACAAGAACTTCCCACAAACACAACTGCATCTCCATCAAACAACCGACATTTTATCGCAGTGAGTTACGCATTCGTTTTCCTTCAGTTTTAATTCTTCTTTAAATTACACACAATCTCTTTATTCTTACCAGTGTCTAGCTTTCTCTGAATTCCCCAAAGCCTAACGAGGAACAAAGATTATTCCTGGGTATTCTTCCGTTTTCGTTATCTGGGTGTCTCACATTTATGAATCTGTTCTAAAAATAACATTTTTATCATACGGATTTTTGTTTTCGTATATCATCTGTGCAATTTAGCATCTGGGTGTCTTATTTCTGTAAAATTTCAATCGTTTTCTCTCAAAATCCCGACAAAGAGCTCGATTAATTTCTGGTTATTTGTTCTGGGTGTCTCTTAATTCTGTGTTTTCTTCTTCTTTTGCAGAAAGAAGATAAAAATGGGGGCAAAACAGATGTCGGTCGTGATAATCGGTATACTGCTTGTAATTGTTTCGATAGCGAATGCTGATTCTTCAGCGCAAGTATTGGTGAAGAAGGTGAAGGGGAAGAAAGTATGTGATAAGGGTTGGGAATGTAAAGGGTGGTCGGAGTATTGCTGTAACCTTACGATTTCCGACTACTTTGACACCTACCAGTTTGAGGAGCTGTTCGCAAAAAGAAATTCTCCGGTGGCCCATGCCGCCGGATTCTGGGATTATAAGTCTTTTATCACCGCCTCCGCCCTGTACCAGCCCCACGGCTTTGGCACCACCGGCAACAAGACTACTCAGATGAAGGAGATCGCCGCGTTTCTTGGCCATGTTGGCAGTCAAACTTCTTGTAAGTTTTTAGTTTCCAAAGTTTGTTATATTCTTTGCTAATAATAATAACACAAGAATATATTGTAAAACTCCAAAACCGGAGATTTTGAAAATTTTGACAATTTTACAACTACATAAACTAATCTTTTGAGGCGAATCCTAATTACACCGACCTTATTCAAATATTTAACTCACACCTTCCTAAAAAAAGAAAACAATAACCAAATACTTTTAAATGCAACATTTTTTTGGGTACATTGAAAACAAAGCCTTTGATTTCCTTTATAGGTATGGAGCCAAATACTTGTTTTATTTTAGTTAATGTCAACAATTACATTACCTATATTTAGGAAGCTGATCCGTACACAACAGTTTTTTGCCATACACAACAATACCATATTTTTATGCATACTGTACAACTCATGTAAAGCATAAATTGTTGTGTACGGCAAAAAACTGTTGTGTACGGATCAGCTCCCTTATATTTAGCTAATTCATCTATTACCTATAAAACAATGAGATAATATAAAGTTAACTTGTTTAAAATGGTTAAGGCGGTTATGGAGTTGCAACCGGAGGACCAACAGCATGGGGATTATGCTACAACAAAGAAATGAGTCCTCCCCATGAGTATTGTGATGATTTCTACAAATACACTTACCCTTGTGCCCCTGGAGCCGGATACTACGGTCGTGGTGCTTTGCCCATCTATTGGTATCAATCATATCCATGTCTTTGTAGTTTTGCAAGTTCTTTTTTTGTAAAACCAAGACTGATGTTAATAAGACAAAAACTGTACTTTTTTATCCCATCCAATAATGGTATCCCTAGAAAGCCTGTCTTGTCCAGTTCAGTACAGTCCAGTCTTGTCATGTATAACAAATGCAGTCTAAATGATGGATCTTGTTTTTATCGTTTTAGGCAATACAACTATGGGAAAATTGGTGACGCCCTAAAAGTCGACCTTTTGAACCATCCTGAATACATCGAGCAAAACGCAACCTTGGCCTTCCAAGCTGCAATTCACACGTGGGTAACCCCAATGAAGAAAGGTCAACCCTCAGCCCACGAGGCATTTGTGGGTACCTGGAAACCGACCAAGAACGATACTCTAGCCAAAAGATTCCCGGGTTTTGGTACCACCATGAATATCCTTTATGGTGATCGCACATGTGGAAAAGGTGACGTGGATGACATGAACACCGTAGTTTCCCATTACTTGTATTATCTTGACTTGATGGGTGTTGGGCGTGAGGAAGGTGGGCCCCATGAGGTGCTGACGTGTGCTGATCAAGAACCGTTTAACCCCTCGGCTCCCACCCAATCGTCTTCAAGGTAAGTGTGTCTTCAAGAAGACCGTGTTGATCGTTGTAAAAGATGTTGCTGTGAGGTTCATGTTTCTGAAGACGTAATAGTGTGATGATTCGAAGTTTGATTTGTGTCTAAGTCGTGTTTTATGTATGTAGTTTGTGAATTTTGCTGTTTTATGAACTACAAAGATCGATGTTATATATGAGTATATATATATTGTTTAAGCCAACCGTCATTCCAGTAAAATCTCATTTGGGTTTCAAGGAGAATTTCATCATGAAATGAAAACATGCATACACGATGAATGATGATTACACCCAGGAGAGAGGGCGGATGTGGTTATTTTTTCCTAAAATTTGTACTTCGTTAGATTTTTTAAGATGATCCTAAATTTAGTAATTTATTTCTTCTCATAACACCAAAAGATATATAGATACTAAAAAATAAATAAAATGGTTAATATTGTTATATAGCAACCGATTAGTAGATTTGTGCATATCTGCTGGTCTACTAGTGCAAAGAGTTCGGGATGACAAGTAGGGGTGGCAATAATTATATTTCATTGTCTTTTAGGCATTTTAATTTTGTTTCGTATATCTAACGTTATTTAAGTAATAACTTTATGAGTTTGTATCAACTTAAAGAATACTCAAAAATAATAACAATACAATGCTCTAAGAGGTATTTTAGCTGATGTTGAGAGCTTCATTAAAAATATAATCATTAATTTTATTTATAAATCCATTTACATCAAAGCTTTGATGAGGATTCATCATAGAAATATGGTAATGTCAATAACTTGTATACAAAATGGATAGTGTTAGACAATGCCTTCAGGTAATATGTTCACTATCAATTGGTCTAGTATCACAGATTTTATTGCGGGAAAGACAACTTCATGTCATCATGCGTAGGAAAGATATTGGAAGTCATGGTAGTTTTAAGACCTATGATAATTATATAACCCATGCAATTAGCAAAATCACATGAATAATTACTTTCAATGGTTGTTTATAATTATAATGTGCCGTCTTTCAACACATATTAGGCCCTTCTTATTACGCCAAAATGACTCTCTTGAATCACCAAATGGAGTACAACACAAATATATTCAAATCCAATGACACCAATTGGGTCTAACCTAATACATACATTGATGGGTTAAAATACAACATGGGTAATATACATTAACACCCCCCGCAGTTTGAACGTGGTGGGGAACATGAACGTTTAAACTGGAGCAAAAATATGTGAAAAGGGATGTGGGAAGGCCTTTGGTGAAGATGTTGGCGTACTGAACACATGAAGGCACATGAAGAACACGAATGTGTCCCTAAGCAACTTGGTCACAAACAAAGTGGATGTCGATCTCTATGTGTTTAGTTCACTGATGATTGACCGGTTTCGCAAACATGTACACTGCACTTTTGTTAGACGGACAACGCAATTCAAAGGAGATTCTGGATCCAACTAGTTTCGGCGATTATGTTTGCTACTCCATGGTATTCGGCTTCAGCAATGGAGCAAGAGACAACCCCTTGGCGTTTAAAAGACCAAGAGATGAGGTTGTCTCTTAAAAATACACAATACCCTGATGTAGATCGGCGAGTGGACGGGTATCCCCCCAATCTGCGTCAGAATAGGCGACAATGTTTGCAATGGGATGAACATGAATCTGAAGGCCATGATCATTAGTATCACGAATGTACCACAAGATCCGCTTGAGAGAATAAAGGTGCTTCTCTCTATGGTCATGCATGTATAAACACATCTCCTGAACAGCAAAAGCTATGTCTGGTCTAGTGAAGGTCAGGTGCTGAAGAGCACCGCCTAGGCTGCAGTAGAGAGTAGGATCTGACACTATAGGGCTTGATGACTGTAGTTTGTGAATTGGCTCAGTTGGAGTACGATATGGGTTGTAGTTTAGCATATTTGCATGCTCTAATATATCTGTGAGATATTTCTGTTGAGAGAAAAATAGCCCTTTGTCAGATCTAACTGCAAATATACTAAGAAAATAATTTAGAGGCTAGAGATCAGTCATGGAGAACTCGTTGCTGAGCTGAGTGATGATCTGCTTAAGCAAGTGGGTGGTAGAAGTCATGAGAATAATATCATCGACGTACAAAAGAAGATGTGTTGTGGTTGTATCAGTCTGCATAATAAAAAGAGAGGGTCAGTGCGACTCTGGAGGATACCGATACCGGTGGCATGCTAAGCAAAACGGTGGTACCAAGCCTCGAGGTATTGTTTCAGACCATATAGAGATTTCTGAAGGAGACAACCATGATCAGGAAACCGGGGGTTACAGAACCTTGGAGGCTGGTGCAAGTAGACTATCTCCTGAAGGTGGTCGTGAAGGAAGGCATTCCTCAAATCTAGCTGGTGAATGGGCTACTGGTGAGAAACTACAATACTAAGAACAGCGTGAATTGTTTCTGGTTTAATAACCGGGCTAAATGTCTCATCCCAACCCACTCCTGATAGTTGGCTTCAACCATTGGCAACAAGTCTTGCTTTGCAGCGAGCAAGGGTACTATCTACATGAAACTTGTGATGAAAAAGCCACATCGACCTGATAATATTGACCCCTTGAGGTCGTGGTACAAGCTTTCATGTGTCATTAGTCATAAGAGCATTAAATTCATCATTCATGGCTTGCTAGTTAGGGTCCAGAATCTCTTGTAAATGTGACTGAAGGATAGGAGAGAGGGTGGATGTGTGAAAGTTGAGACACTAAATAGGTTTGTTAATACCGTTTTTGGCAGGGATTGTCATGGGATGAATATGAGGATTTGCCCCAAGTTCGGAATGAGAGGAGGGTGGTGATTTGGGAGATGGGAAAGGTTGATCCGAGGGTGTGTTAGATGAAGAGGGAGAGGAAAGAGTCAGAATGGGGGAGACTGAGGGTTGAGGTGACTCTAGTAGTGTAACACCCCGATTTTCATAATAATTTTTTTTAAAACATAATAACGCTAAAAGCACGTTAGTGCCAAAGGCACAAAATCGTTAAAAGCATATTAATGTTAAAAGCACAATAGTGCTATCGCTTATTTTAAAATATTATGTGACAAAATGTCAACTTTTAAAACTTTTCTCATGACCTCATGTCATGTCTTAAAAATGTGGTCCCACAAAAACAATTAAGTTGTACAAATGTTTGAGCAACTACGGGGGTTACAACTGAATATCAAACTAAACCATAGAAAGCAAGTTAGGATTACAAACCAGGATATCAGTCAATGTTAGCTCCATCTAAAATCTCAATCACCTCGGATCATCTACTTGCTTCTATCTCTCGTGTCTAAAACCTTGGATACATGGAATAAAATAAATTACGTAAGACGAAAACGTCTCGTGAGCTACATGGGTTTTGGACTCAAAGTATTATTGAAAATGTTTTCTAAGCAATATCATATAATTGACACATTTTTTTCAAAATCCTTTGCAAAATAAATCATATAAATGACATTTACTTTTCAAAAACTTGTTTACAATCTAAGTCATATAGATGACATTTACTTCCAAAATTCTTGGCAAAATCAGCTCATAGAATATTTAAAACTTAAGCAATATATTCAGTTTAGCACGGTTCATACAAAATAGATGCATATGCAATGCATGTTTCGCACATAATCTATGCAGTCAATAGCGCGCTATAGCGTCGCTATAGCATTGCTATAGCGCTTAGCGCACCACACCGCTAAAATATTTCATTTAGCGTTTCAAAATAGCGTTGCCGCTAATAGCGGCGATTTTTACCGCTAAAGCACGCTATTTGACCGGTCGCTATAGCAATGTTTGCACGCTATATAAAAAATTAAACTTTTAAACCAAGGTTACCTCTAATTAAAGAGGACACCCAATATAGAAAAAATCACCTAAGCCAATAAAATCCAGGATTAAACTCGGACACAAAAGACTTGGTGAGTAAAAACCTTGCACCTGAGCCAGCTATTTATAATAAGAGGCATACCCATTATTTCTTACTTGAGGCGATGTGGGATGGACTTAAGAGGCAGAGGATCACAATTTTCTCGGTAAATACTTTTCGACATACGCAAACCCATTCACTTCTCGATAAACCCAGTCACAAGGAATCGACATTTGTGACTTGTGAGATGGAATCAGAATTGTTGGACTTCGATTGCACATCTTCTCCATTAGCAGGTCTTGATTGCATCTTCATTAATTACAGGTTTCAGGTTCATTGTCGAGTTAAATGAGTCATCCGTTTGCAGGTTAGAGTGGAAACGATTGAAGCTATTGCATTGCAGGTCTCCGATTGCTGGTCATCGGTTGCAGGTCTACAATTTGTGGACTTCGATTTCACTTCTTCTCCATTTGCAGGTATTAAATTGCCATCCGTTTGATCCTGAAAACGATTGCACGTCTTCTCCATTTGCAGGTCTCCGATTGCAGACTGTTAACTCGTCTTCTCCATTTGCAGGTCTCCATTTGCAGGTCTTTATTTGTAGGTCTCCGATTGCAGACTGTTAACTCGTCTTCTCCATTTGCAGGTATGTGACATAATGCAAAGCTGGCGGGTTTTCCTACCCGTGTCTTAGGTCTAAACGACCATGTCACAATCGTGACTATAGCTCGCGGTTATATACCGCGTCTAAAGGTCTATAAAGACCAAAGCTGGCCAAAATAGGAGAACAAATCGTCCTATAATGGCGTCATAGGAGACCTCTACTTCGCGACGGGAGGTACCATCCCAGTAGAGTCTTGTTGTCCTGTTAAGGGGACGTGTCCGGACCTCGCTGACTCATGCAATCACAATCTATGCATGCATAAAAAACAATACTATTCTTTTGTACAAGAAATCACAAAATGCCATGATATGCATGTGCAATAACATAAACATTAACAATTTAAATATTTCATAAACTTATAAAAAGTCAAATCATATAACACAAATAGCCATTGTTCTTTTGAAACAAATTCATAACCTGAACACATAGTAGACTTACTATGAAAATATTTTTTTTCATAAGCATAGTAGGCTTGAAGTCAAAACAATCTTTTAATAATGGAGTAGGCTAAATGCCAGAACATATTTTTGTAATCATTGTAGGCTTGATGCTAAAACGTTCTTTCAAAATCATCGTATAAAACTTTCATTTTTGTAACATACGTAGAATGATTTGCATATCATTTAATATCAAAAATCACATAAAAGCTTTGTTAACAATTTGCCATGTACCCCATAATGGGAAAAAGCCACATGTACTCACCTTAGTAGCTAGGTACGTCTAGCTACACTAATCCACTTTCTCTAGCCTTTCGTTGCTTCCAAACGTCTTTCATTCTCTATTGATCTAATAGAAGATTAGAACATATTAGACAACTAAACATATATCATGTGTCTAATCATTCTTGACTACTACTAGTCATTATCTAATTCTATTCTAATGGTTAAGTATGACTCTTTAAGTCATAAAAACCGTTTTGGACGATTTTACCCTTTTGTCCCATTTTGACTAACAATGGTATTTTCGGCTTCTACACGATTATTTCATACAACTTTCTAATTTTACATCTTCATAAGCTTATTACTATGGTTAAATGTCAAAACATCTATCATTTTATCTATTTATGTCATTTTCACAAAGTCGCGTCTATAAAGTTTCCAAAAATGAAAATTGTTATAAAACATGATATTTTACGTTTACTTGATACTAAAATGCTCCCAACGCTTTAAAAATGTTATTCCGATTAAATTCTAGCTTAACTTTGTCCTATACACATATCAAAATTGTGTGGAATTTATAATTCCATTCTGATCTTCAAAATTAATCAACGAAATCCCATTCAAATTTGTTTCGCTTTTAAGCAAGCATTTTAAAATTTCACACATATAAAATCATTTAGCCATAACATAAAGATCCTCCAATTACCCATTTTAAAACTTCTTTTCTCATATTTCTACACGAATATACTACAAGTATCAACATATTGAAAAACTCAATTTCATGGTCAAGTTTGACCTAAACAGAAAGTCAACCTTTATTCACCTTCTTCAACCATTTCAATCCATAAGTAACCACTTTAGATGTTTGAGTTTTGCATGGTGCAACAACATCAAAAATCTAGCTTTGACTTTATCCAAAAATTCATATAACACTTGATTCTTGGTACCAAAAACGCTTTTTATACCAATTCCATGTAAATCTTTGGGTTTGACTAACAAAACGTTGAACTTTTCCAATTATCAAACGATAAATTCATATATTCTTGTTTCTTTGAAAATTCCAACTTTGTACCAAATGTGCTTAAAACCTTCCAACAAATCCTTAACATGTATTTAACAAATTCCAAGTCAAACCCAATATGAACAATTTGCTTTTGTTATAGATTTCTTGAAGCTATTCTTAAACATATACACAAACATTCAAGTCAAACAACCAAAACCTTACAACAGTAGGTATTTCTTGAATCCATAAAGTGTTAAAAACCAAAACCCAACTTCAATTTCAACATGCATGTAAGGATTTCAGATTTAGTAAACTAGAGTTTACAAAATCAGACTATACCTTTCGATTTCTTGGCAAAAATCTGAAATCAAAGGTGTTCTTGCCCCTTTTCACGAATTCCCTGCTCAATCGATGTTCAAAATCACCAATTAACACCAAATTTTGACATGCATGAAGGTATTTTCGGATTAAACAACCTAAGGCTCAAGAACATGTTTTTACCTTTTACATAAATCCGTCTAGAACTTGAAATCAGGAGGTTAGGGTGATCTTTTTGCAGATAATCGGACCACCAGACCTTCTTTGGTCACCAACAGTTGACCACCGGCCACCAGCACCCACCACCGCCGCTTGCGGTGGCTTTTTCCTCGGAAATTGAACCAGCAGCAGCTAAGGGCTGTTGTCCCGCCCACCTTCTGTTGTTCCTCTTGTATTCGTGAACCAAAACCATGAGTCGGCCCTCTTTTTCAGAAATCGGATTCGAAAGGGGGGGGGGGGGGTTTACCCTCGCCACCGTCGGTGGCTGCCGGCGCTGCAACTACCGGTCGTCTTCTCCAAGGCAACCATTGATCCAAGCAGAGCAGCTTCACACTGTCGTACCCTTTGTCTCTCTGATTCGTCGATTCTCTCATGCTCGAGACTCACTTCTGTACCGCTACCTCTCTCTCAGTTTTTACGCACACACACATGCAATCCGAGTGTGTGTGTGTCTGATTTTTCTCGATTTTGAATTCCATTTCCCGATTTCCCCTTTACTTGACTTCTTGATTCACGTGATTTTGGGGAGGGACGAACCCACAGGAATAAAAGAAACCGTAGGCTATTTTTTCCCATCTTTTATTCATTATTTTTCTTGATTTTTATCTACTCATAACTTTCTCGTATGATATCTAAAAATTACAAACTCTATGCCTTTAGAAAGGTGGGAATGAGCTTTATAACTTTTCCTTACTGACATAAGTCTGATTTGTTATAGATTTTATGATAAATCCCTTCAAACATGGGCAATTGACCATTTTTGTCACTTTTCGACTATTTTGAAACCTTCATAACTCATTCGTTATAAGTCCAAATGGCCTAGATATTTTTCCTATATTTTTGTTATCTCAATTATTACCAAAGTCACCTTGATGACTTTTTCCCAATTCCTCTTATATGTTGGGATATGAATTTTTACAGATTGTTCCATAAAAATTTCACTTTTGGTCCTTTGATTCACATTCTGTCATTGCTTCCTTAGAACCAAAATTCTAAATGAAATAATACTTACTTATGACTTAGTAAATGGTCTTAAAACATAACTTTCCATATTTTCACATTCTTGGACCATTTTACCCCTTCTATTGTACATTTAATATATGTGACATCAATCCTTCCTGACATCAAATGTACTTACACTGATTCTTATTTACACAAAAATTTTAGTTGTCACAAGTATGGTGGGGGTTGGGGCATGTGGAGATGATTGGTTGTTAAATAAAGGTGATGGTGTGTCAGAGATATCAAGGAAATATAAGAGGGAGCTTCATTGGGTGTTACAGATTTGAAGGGAAAGGTGATTTCGTCTAGGGATGAGTGTGGTCCAAAAATCGAACTGAACTGAACCGAAACTATTCTGAATTAGGATTTTTTTTAAAATCAAAGACCATTCGGTTCTAGTTTTGTTTGGTTATGTTGATTTTTGGTTCGGTTCAGTTTTTCATAATCAAGAGTAGTGATAAGGGTAAGCATGGTTTGAGGATCAGACCGAAACCGAATTATCATTTTTTAAAAATCGAAAACCGAACCAAATATGTATATTTGGTCGGTTTTGGTTCGGTTGCAGTCAATTTTCGGTTCGGTTCGGTTTTACCGGTCCATATGCTCATCCATAGTTTCGTCAAAGATGACATGTCGGGATAAGATGATTTTGCAGGATGATAAGTCTAGGCATCGGTAACCATGATGGTTATTTGCGTAGCCTAAGAATACACAAGGAGAGGTGCAAGGGGCGAGTTTGTGAGGGGTGGTAAGGTTAGGGTAACATAGGGAGCCAAAGACATGAAGATGTGTATATGTGGGGTGAGATTGAAAAAGGCAAATATCAGGTGTGTCATTTTTAATGGATGAGGATGGAAGGATTTTTAATAAATGTGTAGCCATGTGGAGAGCTTCTACCCGATAAGTAGAAGACATGTTGGCTTGAAAGAGAATGGAACGAATGGAGTTATTGATTGTGCAAAGCATTCGTTCAGATTTTCTATTTTGTAGGGATGTATGTGGGCATGAGAGGCGAAATTGGATTCCATCGGTTACAAAATAGTTATGAATTGTTTGGTTGTTATATTCATTTCCATTGTCACATTGGAAAGATTTGATGGTTTTACCGAATTGGTTTTTGATATAGTTGGAAAAGATTAAGAATTTTAAAACACCTCAAAATTTTGTTTTATAAGAAATACCCAAAGATAATGAGAATAGTGGTTAATAAATATAGCATAGTATCGGAAACCACTGATGCTAGATATTGGGGAAGTCCAAACATCGGAATGAACAATATAAAAAACGTGGGAAACAGTATGCATAGATAAATCAAATGGAAGTTAACATGTTTGCCAAGTGGACATGAATGACAACTACCATCAAAGTTTTTCTTATTACGTGAAATGAAATTATTGGAAAATAAAGATTGCAAAGTTTTATTGTTGGGGTTACCAAGGCATTGGTTCCAAAGATAACGGCTTGCGGAAACGTAAACTTGAGGGGTAGAAGGTAGAACTGGGTAGATAGGGCCATCACTATCACATCAGATTAAAGGTTACTTGGTCCTATAATCATTGGCAGTAAAAACCAAATTGGTCAAATTCAACAGAGCATTTGTTTTGACGAGTGAATTTACGAACGGAAATGAGATTTTTTATTTTAGTTGGTGTAATAAGGATATTGTGAAGGTGCATGAGACGATGTGGATTTTTTTTAAAGAAACATGGGAGTGTCCGTTCTTTGTTATAGTGATTCGGCACCAATTACCGACTAAAACCAAATGAGAATTACAATTATGACTAAGAGATTCAAAGTATACCTTCATTGGCATGTACATGATCGGTTGCTCCCATATCCATGATCCATTCATTCAAGGTCGGGTCCTGGAGTGACATGGAAGAAAGAATTTGTGAGAGAGATGTCGGTTTCTCTTCCAAACCATTCTCAAGGAAGTGGGACATTTCCTGAAATTTGCGAGTTCTGATATTGTTCGGAAGAGGAGCCCGAAAAAGCAGCAGTTTGGCGGACTTGTGGAGACTGAGGAGGTAGGCCGAGCAACCCCTATTGTTGTCATTGTGATCTGTTGGGCCAAGAGCTGAACGTTGGCCTGGGGTCTACTGAATGTATGCTGGTGGAGGAAAAATACCCAACTATAAGGTTGGGCTGCTGAGGACGATGTAGGATAGGCAAGGAATGCTGTTGCTGTTGCTGTTGCTGTTGCTGTTGCTGTTGCTGTTGCTGTTGCTGTTGCTGTTGCTGTTGCTATTGTTGTTGCTGTTGCTGTGACTGTGAGGCTATTGTCAGTTGTCTCTTGGTTGTTGGCGGCGATCATTCTAGCAGTCGGTCCGACGAGTGTTACTCCCCAATGCGGCGGTGAAGAATTGTGGAGGAGGAGGAGTTATCAGGGTGAGCCGGTACAGCTTGAACTTGCGGTTGATTGAAGTAGGATTCTTCTAAGTGCAAGAATGGATCGAGTCTTTGAAAAGGTGGGGAACGGGGTGTGATGACGGAGCAATGTCATGATATTGTCAAATCGCCAAGATAGACCATTGATTGTGTAATCACCAAGTGTTTGTCCAAGATTTTGGATGATGCATCAAGATTTTCAAGGAGATCGACAATGTTTTGAATATGGAACAATAAGCATGAACCGATAAGTCACCCATGGAGATGGACCGGATTTCACACTCGAGTTGCATAATGTGAGAATCTTTGTTGTCACGGAAAAGTTTTTCAATATTCAACCATTATTGTCGAGCCGGGACATTAGATTTGAGGATCCTATTGACAAGATTTTGAGAGAGGGTCATATGTAGAGTCATGTTTTGACAATCACATCAACTTTCTTCGACTATGCTTGTGCTGGTTTCTGAGCAGGCTCATCATATGTTGAATCAATGTGGTCAAGAGCATCTTATGCTTCATAGTGGGTGGAAAAGAACTCTCGCCAAATGTCATAGTTATGGCAATCAAGATCGACAAGAACAAGAATGTGAGATTTTATGTTAGTGACTGCAAATGCTTTGTGAATAGGGATTGGTCTTGCATCACCCATTTCCAGGAGGAGGTGAGGTGAGTGGACGATGGTGGATTATGGTTGGGAAGAAGAGCGTTGGTGTTGGAGGGGGGAAGAAGAAGGAAAGTGAGGGAAAGATGGAGATATATTAGGAAAGTTTGGTAATTGGCTCTGATACCATATTACGCCAAAATGACTTTCTTGAATCATCAAATGGAGTACAACACAAACATATACAAATACAATGACACCAATTGGGCCTAACCTAATACATACAATGATGGGTTAAAATACAACACGGATAAATTGCACAAACACTTCCACTTACAATTTGCATAAACAAGAAGTTTGTTCATATGTCGATGAACATGATATAAAGATCCCTATTTCTTTATCCATTATTAGACATCCAAGGAAGTGGATTGCCTAATTGCGAACCTCCTAGGCATGAAACAGAATTGATTTTATAACACGGTTATAACACCCACAACTCTCTCTCTCTCTCTCTCTCTCTCTCTCTCTCTCTCTCTCTCTCTCTCTCTCTCTCTCTCTCTCTCTCTCTCTCTCTCTCTCTCTCCAAGTAACATAATGCTTCAATAGTTGTAGCTTTTTGCATCTTCTTTGTTCTTATATCTCATATCACAGTACTACGTCTAGGTCTGTACTCTTCTCTTCAAGCATCTTAGCATACTTTAAAGTAATGTTAAAAAGGTTGGTCAACTCCCTCTCAAATATCAACACAAACAAACATTCAACCAAGAAAAACCCCAAATGCAAGATCAATCCAAAGATTCAATATTTAACTTAAAAAATGAAAGACGATATTTTCATAAAAAGGACTTCTATGAAGAAGAATCAACCGTGTTTTGTTTCGTATTCGAAATTACGATTTACATATTCTCAAATAAATCCAATTCTTAAATCAACAACTTCATTGCCAAAACAATTACCACAATAACAACAAAATGCAAGAATAAACCTCCTTTCTTTGTGCATTCTAGCTCGTTTCTTAGTTTTTTCGCCTCCTTTGACTTCGTTTCCAACTCTTTTTTAAGAAGCTTATATTTCAGTTCATGAATTTCATCCTTGCTGTTCTTGAAGTCAGCCTTTAAACCATAAATCACTTCACGAGCTCTTGGACAAAATGGTGGATCCAACCACCTAAAGAATCCACATCCATTTTCCTACGAACAATTTAAGCCTTGTTATCAAACACATTGATTGCAACTACAAGCAAAATCGAGAGAAATTACCTTGAAATTATGGCATCTGTAAAATCTCCTTCCTGAATCCTCATTTACCCACGAAGTCTGCAATGAAGCTTGCAAAGAACACCCACACATAACCACATCCATGTTTGACCTTGAGGAGGATGAGAAAGAAAACATCTGGTTTTGTTAGTTGTAATCCACATTGTCAAAAATGAAGCCAACTTCTGATTTATATATTTGTTCTTGTTCTTTTTTTTTATTATAATAACGGTAGATTGTCACTTTCATGAAAATTTTCTTCTTCTTATAGCTCAGTGGCAATATTGACTTTTTTTACTAATGATTAATGAGTTAAACATCTTATCTGGACAGCTTTATATGTTTATTTGTTATTTATTTTATCTGGTCAGCACTATATTAAACCAAAAAAACCTGGTTTTATGTATTAATTAATGAGTTAAATATCTTATCTGGACAGCTTTATATGTTTATTTTTTTATTTATTTTATCTGGTCAGCACTATATTAAACCAAAAAAACCTGGTTTTATGTATTAAGATTCAAGACAATGACCATCTACCTATTTACCGTTTTTTATTCCTCCCAACTCCTCTTGTGTTTAAACTGATGAATATTGAAAAGTTGTTTTTTTTTTAAAGTAGAGGTAAAAACAATCATTTACCAAACGATTTACTCAACAAACAAATAAATAACAGATCAGATTATATGTACAGAACATTTCATCCAGACAAACATCATTTGAATAATCGACTATTTTCATATTGAAAAATGACAAGAAATGTCATGAGGATGCAATTTTTTTGTCTCGATGAAGAAAAAAAAAAAGCTACAAACAGAGAAGTTTAAAATAAATACCAACTCTTTCATATCAAACAATAAATAAAACCAAAATCAATACAATGTCAAAGGGAACAAGGAGAAAGCCTCACCAAATATAACAAACCAAATCCAATCTATTCCCGTTATTCTTGAAAAAAAAAAAAACCGCGAAACAGTATTTCTCAAATGCAATAATCAAACGGATATAAAAACACTAGATGTATATATCGTTATGTATGTGTGTGTATGCCAATGGCAGAATCTACAGATGAACACACCCATCATCCATGCTTGTTTCCATATAAAACTCCTGAATTTTTTATTTTTTTTATGATTAATCATAAAAAAAAAAGTAAAACTCATTCTGTTAACAACTCAGGCGCTGTTGTTGGTACAGAAGCTTTCAAGAGTGGTTGTAAAGCCTTCACCACAATGCTCATATTAGGCCTAAATTCAGACTCGTATTGCACACATAATGCCGCCACAGCTGCCAGCTGTATAATAAAAATAAATAAAAATCATTAAGCCAATACACACATATATAAATTGGGAAAAATTCAGGAAATAAAACGACGTAGTTTCTTTTTGCTACCAATATACACAATGTACGTTGGTACTTATATTTGTTTTACGTATGATAGCAACGTACTTACATTTTTTTAACCAATAAAAGCAATGTATGTTATTTTTTTAATCTATAATAGCAATGTACTTGTGTTTTTTATCGACAACAACAAACAATGTACTTCATCTGTTACATAGTGGTATTATTGGTAAAGAAATGTAAGTATGTTGCTATTTTAGGTAAGGAATTGTAAATACATTGCTATTAGCCTATTATATACAGAAATGTAAGTATGTTGATGGTGTGAGTTACCAATTGCTGTTATTGGTAAAAAAAATTAAGTAGGTTGCTATTATGTGTGAAAAACAAAGTATATTGCCTATATTGGTAAAAAGAGTAAAGTACGTTGCTATTTCATGCAATTTGCCTTATGTATAGAGAAAGAGAGAGAGAGACCTTTGCAACTGCTTTTGGAGGATATTCGCCCTTGAGTTTTGGATCTACACATTGTTTAACTTTGTCTTCACTTAATCTTGGAGTAGCCTATTTTAACATAAAGTAATTTTAAAAGATATTTGAGGAAATTAATATCTAGATAAATGATGTTTTTAAAGAATTTGAAAGAATGACAGCACGCTTGTGAAATGGGAGAAAAAATGAAGGAAAATTTATAAATAAGTAAATAGTTGAGACTTAATGGGGAAGTTGTAAGGGTAAAATCGTCATTTCTTTTCTTTCCTATCAAGTCTTGTATGGGTAAAGTGGATAACGTCTGTTTGTTTGTTTTTTAGAATGAATAAACCGTTTGAATGAGAATAAATGACTATTTTACCCTTACAAGTCCATTTAGCATCATCAAAAGGAAATATGATTGTCTAGTGGAGGGGCAAAATAGGCAATAAAGAAAACTTACCCAAGTGACTAGACTTTGTTGTCCACGTGGCATTGTGTGATCAACAGGCTTTCGGCCAGTTAGAAGTTCTAGAAGAACAACACCGAAGCTATACACATCACTCTTCTGTGTTAACTGTCCAGTCATCGCGTATCTACACATTTTTTAATTCAAAATATTTAGCTAAAAGGTAACTTTTTATTAAAAGAAATGTATGTGAATATGCAGAACTGTATATATATGATGTCATCAAACATTATCACAACATATGTGAGATTTTCATTTGTATAAAGGAAGCTTCTTTAACTATTAACAACTATATTTTTTTCAGTGTTTACAAAACCATTCTTCAGTCACATGGTTTCAAAAAGGTTAAAATACACAAAACCTACTTTTTACAATTTTATTGATTTAGTCACTCAAGTATTAAACTTTTCATGATAATTATAATAATCCTTCAATGGCGAAATTAATAAAATTGTGAAAGTTCTATATTTTTTTCCTTTTGCAACCAGAAAAAAATGGTTTTCTTAAAAGCTCAAAGAAGTTTAATGGTGTAAATTTAATTGCTACATCCTATAAAAAACATTTAAATGGCCAAGTCAATAAATATTATGGTGAAAATAAAAGTACTTTTCTGTTACAAAATTATGCTAATGTTACACTCATATCCTTAACATAACTTTATTTTATGCAAATTGGGCCATCATTTATTTTCTTTTGATAAAAAAAACAAGCTTTTTTTACTTTCTTTAAAGACTATGAAGTTCATATATAAATCACAATCGTTCAAAATAACAAAAAAATAAATATAAAAAAAGGTTTAGAGAAATTACTCGGGTGCATGATAGCCAAATGTGCCCAATACACGAGTAGAATGCAAACGAGCAGCCATGTCAGGTGATTGATTTGAAAGATTAAAATCTGCAATTTTGGCTTTCAAGTCTTCAAATAAAAGCACATTACTTGACCTAATATCTCTATGAATTATTGATGGTTGAGATTTTTCATGTAAGTACTCGAGTCCTCTTGCTGCATCAACTGCAATTCTTACACGTTGCATCCAATCAAGCACGGGTCCCGGTTGTGCTCCTTGCACACCTTTCCTACCTTTATGTGCACATATATTTTTAATAATTTTGCACGATATGTTACATAATAAGAAAATAAAAAACACGGGTTGTTTGGTTTGTAGAATGTTTTTGGAAGGAATGGAACGAAACTCGATAATCGAAGTTATATAGTTTTTAAATACTTATTTATGTTTAGACTGTTTTTCTTTATTGTAAATATATAGTTGAATTTTTTATTTGTATTTATTTTGGTATAAAGAGAGTATTTTGATGTTCTAATAAAGGGTTATATGCAAGAAATAGCATATTTTTATGATTTCCGTTTATTGTATATATATATATAACTAAATTTATTATTTGTATTTATTTCAATATATTATACATGAAGAGAGTATTTTTTTGGTGTTTTAATAAAGGGATATGTGCAAGAATAGCAATGTACTATTATTCTTTTATCGATTTGTTTAGTTTAGCATCTTACTTTCATTTCTTCCTATTACAACATTATACTTTGAAAAATCTACCGATTATAGCAATGCCATATACAAAGCACATTTAACTGCTCTAACCGTGTAGATTTTTCAAAGTATAATATCTTTATAAGAAAAAGAAAATCTGAAAGTACAATGTTGAAAAATAAATAAATGAAAGTAGGGTGCTATAATACACAAATAAACGAAAGAATGTTGCTATTTCTTGCATTTAGCATTTTAAAAATAATAAGAAACTATCAAATTGAATTCCTTCCACCCTCGTGTAGGAATAGTGAAATCCATCAAACGTGGAATTTGAAGGATTCCACGGAATCGAATTCATCGTATGGCAACCAAACACACCATAGAACGGAATCTTGAATTCCGATTCCGTCGGAATCCACAAACCAAACACACCCAAAGTTATTTACATACCATGCAAAATATCATGTAAAGATCCCATGGTTGCAAATTCATAAGCAAGAACACGAACATTCCCTTCAACACAGTAACCAAGCAACTCGATAAGATTCTCATGCTTCAATGTTGAGAACATGGAAACCTTCAAAAAACAAATGCATCAAGATTATAACACGAAATAAACAAATAAAATAACCATTTTTGGTCTTTTAATTTGTAGAATTATTGGCATAATACCTGAGACAAAAAATCGCTATCTGATTCACCCTCGGTAGAAACATCAAGCTTTTTGACAGCAACGGTTTTTCCGTTATTTAATGTTGCAAAATAAACTCTTCCATATGAACCTTCACCAATCAATGCTTTTGATCCAAAATCATCGGTTTTTTCTTTAAGTTCTTCTAATGGAAGTTCAGGGACTTGTATTGTTGGTGCTGTTTTTTGCACTTCGGGTTTGATAGGGGGTCCTTTTGGACCCTTTTGATGCCCTATATCATAATATACGTTACAAGTGTTATAAAAATCATGCAAAAATTGATATTTGGAACTATGGGCTTCAAATTTTGTCATCAATAACTCCAACAATTATCTTTCTTCCTAATGGAAATAGTTCCAACAATTATCTTTCTTCTAAATCTTCTTCTTTCATTCTTTATTTTCAATTTGTCGTATTATGAACCACTAATTGTTTAACTAAAGAATAAGATAATCGGAACCAAAAGCACTTTACCTAATGCTATAAAATATATTACTGGTGACTTAAAATCAAAAGGATTATATAATCACGTTAAATGCGCACATGCAAACACCCTCCTAAATAGGACCAACAAAATGAAAATGTTTTTTTAATAATTGTATTTTACGAAGGGCATTTTTGGCAAAACTAGCTGGAAGCTGGAGCTTTTATTTGTGCAGAAATGTTCGGGCAAAAGTAGTTGTTAGCTTTTCATAAAAACCAAAAGCTAAAAGCTCTTAGAAGCTACTTGAAGTAGCTTTTAGATTAGGAGCTTTTTGTTTAAAATAAAAGCTAAAAGCTTCTACTCAAACGAAACTTTTTCTTTTATTCGAGTTTTTTCTTAAAAGCTAAAAGCTTCCAAAACCTCTCAAAAGTTGTGTCCAACACGCCCAAAGTGTTAATAATATAGCAATAAGCTTAAACTTAATATTTTCTATAACCGATCTATTTCAAATTACTACATTTAGGTAGCATAGTTTTCTTTATTTGAGAAAATACAACTAAATTAAGAACTAATAGAAAAGAGAGCATGTAAAGATGACTTAGATACTAAATAGTAACTTTCTTGATTCTAACTATAAAGAATTAAAAAAAGATGACATGGACCCTTGTGAGAATCATTCCCATAATACACATTAACAAAAACCGTTACACAATTTCCTTAAAATCTAGGAATAAACACCAAATTATGGTATCACTAACAATACCCAACTCCCATAAGAATGGAGTAAAAGCTAAAAAAACATTTTTCATTTCATCTGGTTAAAGATAACATTACTAAAAGTCTAAAATCAAGAAATGTATCGTACCATCAGTGTAATCAGTGGCATTTTTTACGGGTTCATTGCGATTTGATGGGTAAGATTCTTCAACTTGACAAGTACAACACAACCACCTCCGCATTCTATTTTTCTTCCTCAAAAAAAAACCTCCTTTCACTTCTTTATTTTCTCACGCGTATAAATATCCAAGATAAGGCGCATACGCCTGCAGTACCACAAAAAACAGGTAGAAAACATCAATTTGCTGACGTGGCACATTCCCAATTACCACGATGTGTACAACATCTCACATACTCTCACCACTAAGATAAATGGTGGTCATGTGTGATCTACCATCAAGCGAAACTAACCAAAAGACAAACACAAATCGGCTAAGAAAAACGAAATTGGGTTTTATGTTTCTCCGACAATGTGATATTGGCACCAAGAATCAAAAGGAATACATGAATCAGAAAATCCAGAGTGCCCAAACAGACAAACAATCAACGAAGAAAACCCAAATGGGAGATCAATCCAAAAATTGAATCTTTATTGTAAAAACGAAAGACGATCTGGCCGTGAAAAGGGGCTTCTTTCGATCAAGATGATGGGAGAATTGATCACACAATTACAATACCCTTAAGCTGTGGAAAATTGAAAAGATTCGAAATTGCAAGATTACCTGTCCTTTCTGTCCGCTTGAGCTGTGTGGTTGGCTTTCTTGATTTAGGGTTTTGAGCTAATAATGTATTCGGGTGATTGAATATTGGGGAACACAGGGAAGCAACAAAGAAGAGAGACAGAAAGAGAGAAAGAGAGAGAGTTTATAATGGTGTCCCCCAGAGTTCCCTATCTGTTCTCAAAGTCAGTTCGTTCGTTAGCATTCTCTCTCCTTCCAAATAAAAAGGGGAAACAGCCTAAAAGTGAAGAAAGAGATCGAAAGGGGCGGTGGTGAGTTTTTGGAATTTGGAGTATTTCTTTGTCGTCAAACAACGTTTTTCTTTGTTGATTTCATTATACAACTTTTTAGTGCTTTCCCATTTTCCACTTTTGAAAATTGCCGTGTGTTATAATTGTCTTTTTTTATTAGTATTTGTGAAAATCACAAAAATAACTCTATTTTATAGAGTTTTTGTGAACAAAAAACCATGTATTTGAAAAAATTATTTAGGAGATAGGTATAGCGTTAAACTTATTTATTAAATGAGAAGATTTTGCAACTCGTTTTAAAAAAATCAGGTTTGTTTAACTCAATTTAATAAAAATCTCAACTCAACTCAAAAATCACGTGTATTATCTTAAAAATCACGTCGAACGTGCCTTCATCTTCGGCCATATCGACGTTGCCGACTCCATCTCCGGTCATACTAGACGTTGGCGATTTTACCTCTATCAACATGGTTCGATTTCTGACATTCAGATTTGAGTTCTGGCAATTAAAGTTAAAATTTTGAACTTTCATCTTTTTGGAATTTCAAGTTCTGTCAATTAAAGTCATCTAGAATCACGTTTTTGTAGGTAAATATCTCGTTTTATTTTTTATTTTTGCTAACATAACACTATAATGCATCAATTGTATGAGCTTGTCTTTGAAATCAATTTAATAATTGACTATTGGTTCGATGTATTTGTTAACTTGTTCTCAATCAATCAACTCCTACAAAGAACGCAAATATATATATATATATATATATATATATATATATATATATATATATATATATATATATATATATATATATATATATATATATATATATATATATATATATATATATATATATAGGGGTGGGTTCAACATAGAACCATTATTATGCATAGAACCATAGAACCACCTTCTTGACCGTTAGATCAAATTAGGATGATAAGGGTATGATGGTAAATTACACTTATATGTTCATTGATGAACATATACGTATGTTCATTGATGAACATTGTTCAGAAATTACAAACCAAATTAATATCTATCCAAAAATATCAAAAACTTACCTAATCTATACAAATTAAATGTCAAAATTATTGAAGTTTCCTAAATTACAAACATGTTCAGAAATAAACATTCATCAATGCAAATTAATATCTATCCAAAAATATCAAAAACTTACCTAATCTATACAAAACAAATCCCAAAATTATTGAAGTTTCCTAAATTACACGTATATGTTCATTTCTAAACATACACATACGTTTATTGATGAACATTCATAATATTTATGAAATAGAAGAACATACACACATGTTCATAAATGAACATTGATGAATATTTAAACAAAAAATCAAATGTTCATTACAGAACATGTATACATTTAAACAAAAAAAAAATTAAATGTTCATAACTGAACATGAATGAACATCCACCTTTCTCTGTCTCTCTGTTCCTCTACATTGATCCATCTGTCTCGATCTATCTCTCGTTTTCTTCTTTGATCCCTCTGCCTTGATCTCTCTCTTTCTCTCTTTCGTTCTCGATCTCGATTGTAGTCGGCGGAGGTGAGGTTGTAATTAATTGAATACTTGAAAATAACTAGGAAAACATGTGTGTAATTAATTAAACAACTGAATAACTGAAAACAACTAGGAAAATCTGTTTGTAAGATTGTTGAGGTTGACTTCATCCTTTACATGTTCACTGATGAACATATGTTCACTGATGAACATATGTTCACTGATGAACATATGTTCACTGATGAACATATGTTCATTAATGAACATATGTGAGCACACGAAGACCAATGCAGCAGGAAACCATTTCCTTAATTGAAAGTATGTTCACTAATGAACGTATATTCACTAATGAACATATATGAACACACGATTACCAACGAAGCAGGAAATCACTCAATTGAATGTGAATGATTAAAAACAACCAGAAATTTGAAATCGATTACTAGAATCAATTCAAAATTGAAATCGATTTATGGAATCAAATCGAAATCTGTAGAAGTCTGATCGATTAAAATTTCTGGAAGATTTAAAAATTTTGAAAACGATTTCTGGAATTCAAAATTGAAATCGATTACGATTAGATACACAAGTTAATCAGATTCAAAGAAACATTTTGTTCACCTTTAATCGCATCATAAAGAACGCCAAACTGATTAGATACGATGCTCACAAGCGAGTCTGAATCGATCGAGCGTTTGATTTCCGAGACACAGGATGAAGCAAAACTCTGATCGAAGACGTGATGATTGCTTTTTAGATTGACGCTTCTGTTCTTCAATTCATCTGGATGCATGATCGAGAGCCTACAATTGCGATCAGATGGATCGATTTTGGTGGAGAATGAAATCACGATCAGATGGTTCGATTTTGGTGGAGAATGAAATCACGATCAGATGGTTATGTGGTTGTGAATATATAGAATCCCCATTGTACCCTTGATAGTATGTAATTCCCTACACAAGTGTGCATAATCTTATGGTGCACCCTTTTAATCTAATCCCTTGATATAATGATCGTAGGGTTATAAAGTTGGTTCTATGGTTCTATGGATAAAAAGGGGTTCTATGTTGATCCTCTCCCTATATATATATATATATATATATATATATATATATATATATATATATATATATATATATATATATATATATATATATATATATATATATATATATATATATATATAGGGGGAGGTTAAAATGAGAACAATTTTTAAGGTGAGAACATGAGAACAAATCTGGACCACGTAATTTTAAAAGAGGCCCCTTCACTGCAACCACCGCCAAAAAAGACGCTCACGTCGATTGCTTCCCCTGTCCATCTCCTTCGCCGGCAATCTACATCTTCCTGCTGCCGGAGCTACTTCCCCGCGGACTCTCTTCACCGTCGTCTCTGCTTCCTTCTCACATCTCCGTCGACATCGACTGCTCACATTCCCGTCGCCTGATGTCGCCTTTTCCGGTCGTCCTTCTCCTTGTTGCTGCTGCTCCCTGCTTGCGACGGTAAGGTCTCCTCTCCTCACCGTCGTCGGTTCATTTTGCCGTTCAAACCGCCGACCAAATTGTCGGAGATGAGTTTGATTTTTTTGAAATTCCCGATTCTAGTTTTCTACAATTTATGGTTATGATTTTTCTGTAATCTGTGGTTGCAACAAATACTGATATTGGTTGTAATTTTCTTGTTGATTTATCATTTATTTTTTTGTTAAAATGTCTAATTAGTTATCTCATAGTTTGTGCTTATTGTAATGCCTAGTAGGTGTTTGTTGAAATGTCTAAATGAAAGTTAAGTGACAAATCACTAATAATTGTTGACAGTAAACCAAGGAAATCAGGAAGTGACATATTCACATGAAAGTTAAGTGACAAATCATATATGATTAAAACATGTTATTCATATGTAAATAAGCTGAAGAAAAAGGATGCACATAAGTTGTTCGATGAAATGTCTTAACCATAATTTCTTCAATCACATGTGATAAGTGTTTTTTTTACAATCACATGTGATTAAAACTTGTTATTCGTATAATCACATGTGATTAAAGCGTGTTATGTATATACAAATATGTACATAAAATTTCTTATTATATGTATTTAATCACATGTGATTAAACATTGTTAATCACATATGATTAACCTATTCACAGGCGATAAACCCTATTATTCACATGTGATTAAAGCCTGTTTTTCACATGTGAATTTTCTTATTATATGTATTTAATCACATGTGATTAAACATTGTTAATCACATATGATTAACCTATTCACAGGCGATAAACCATATTATTCACATGTGATTAAAACCTGTTTTTCACATGTGAATTTTCTTATTATATGTATTTAATCACATGTGATTAAACATTGTTAATCACATATGATTAACCTATTCACAGGCGATAAACTCTATTATTCACATGTGATTAAAACCTGTTTTTTACATGTGAATTTTCTTATTATATGTATTTAATCACATGTGATTAAACATTGTTAATCACATATGATTAAGCGATAAACCTTATTATATGTATTTAATCACATGTGATTAAACATTGTTGATCACATATGATTAAACATTGTGGTAGGGATAAGGTATGGTGGGGTGCTGCTTGGTCGGGTGGGGTGTATTAGGGTGGGGTGGATCGGGAGTGAGTGGTAAAAAATTAAAAAAAATTTGGTGGGCGGGGTGATGGTACAGTAGGGATGGGAGTAGTAGGGGTAGGGTACGGGGGTGGAGTGGGTAGGTTGGGTGGGTGTTGGTTGGTGGGGTGGAGCGTGACTGAGTGACAAAAAATTGGTGGGGGTGGGTAGGGTAGGGTGGGTGCTGATGGGTTGGGTGGAGCGGGAGTTGGTGGTAAAAAAAATTATTTTTTGTGGTTGGGAGGGTAGGGTATGGTAGGGTGTGATGAGGTGGGTACGGTAGGGTGGGTGCTGGTGGGTGGGATATAGCGGAATTGGGTGGTAAAAAAATTAAAATTTTTTTTTGTGGGCGGGGAAGGTGTGGTAGGGTAGGGGTGGCATGGGGTGGGTAGGGTAGGGTGGGTGCTGCTGGGTGGGGTGGAGCCGGAGTGGTTTGTAAAAAAATAATTTTTTTGTTGGGCGGGGGAGGGGGTAGGGTAGGGTGGGTAGGGGTAGGGTGGGGTGGGTGAGGTGGAGCGAAAGTGGGTAGGGTGGGTGCTGGTGGGTGGGGTGGAGCGGTAGTGGAGGCGTAAAAGTTTGGTGGTGGTTGCGGTGGAAGGGGGCGGATGAGGCCTCTTATAAAATTGTGTGGCTTATATTTGTTCTCATGTTCTCAATTTTAATAATTATTGAAAATGTTCTCATTTGAACCTTCATCTATATATATATATATATATATATATATATATATATATATATATATATATATATATATATATATATATATATATATATATATATATATATATATATATATATATATATATACATATATATATATATATATATACATATATATATATATATATATACAATATATATATATATATATATATATATATATATATATATATATATATATATATATATATATATATATATATATATATATATATGGGTGGGTTCAACATAGAACCATTTTTATGCATAGAACCATCTTCTTGACCGTTAGATCAAATTAGGGTGATAAAGGTATGATGGTAAATTGCATTTATATGTTTATTGATGAACATACGTATATGTTCATTAATGAACGTTATGTTCAAAATCCCAAAAAATAGTCTTGTTCAGAAATGTTCATACACACACGTCCATAGATGAACATTAATACAAAAACCAAGATTTTAATCATGTTCATAACTGAACATGTATGATTATTATGATCAAACATAAATATCACCTATATACATTTTCTCATGTTTACTTATGAACATATGTTCATCAATGAACATTGATACAAAACCAATATTTTAGCCATGTTCATAAATATTCATAACAGAACATGTACAAATGTTATGAACAGACATAAATATCAACTATATGTTCATTGATGAACATTTATACAAAAAAGTAATTCCAAGCATCGTATAGCTCCAACTCTAATCTTTCTTTATCATATTCCTTCTTCGTTTTTTTCTCTTATGCTGCAATTTATACTTGTGTTCTGTAATGAACATAATTAAAAATGTTAATTATTGAACTAAAACAATCGTGTCAATAACTAACATTGTGTTCATAAATGTTCATTACTGAACGTTCGTATTTGAAGAACATTCAATGAGACGATCCGTTCATTCATTTGTTTCCTCAGATTCGATCTAACAAAAGTGTTCAACATAAAAGTGTTCAATACTGAACAATCATATGTTCATTAATGACATTAACATTGTTAAAAAAGCTTAAAAAATGTAAGACTAAAAATCGATTGGAATCAGATCATCGATTTAACAAAAGTGTTCAACAGATCATCGATTGGAATCAGATCTGTATTCGTTCTCTGCACATCGATTGGAATCAGCTCAATATTGTTGATTTAAGTCAACAATAGAGAAGTGTTCATAAATGTTCAATAATGAACATTCAAGATAAAGTGTCAAGAAATTGTTCAAACCTGTTAAGATAATCTGAAATAAGGACATGAGAGGTGTTCTAACAAGGAATCCGACCAAGAGTCACCATCTCCGGCCACCTACTAGACAGCCGGTGCCACCAGAGAAGTCAACAATAGAGAAGTGTTTATAAATGTTCACTAATGAACATTCAAGATAAATTGTTCATAAATGTTCAAACCTGTTAACATAAACTGAAATTAGGACGGAAGCAAGGCAGTAGATCTGATGGTGTTTCACCGCAGATCAGAGAGAAAGAGAAGCAGGCAAGATGATAGTGTTTCACCGGAGCAACGATGGAGGCGAGCTAGCGGAGCAGCAACAGATGGTGGCGATCAACAGCGATGGTGACGATTGGCGACGATGGTGGCGATTGTCAATTGTGGTGGCGATCGGCGGTGATAATAGTGGCAGTTTACGGTGGTAGTGAGCATCGCAGGCGGTTCAAATCAAAGAGAATGATTTTTGGTTGTTGAACTTTGTGAGAGGAGAAAAACTTAGATCTAGATCTGAAACTAGATCTGAAATTAGATCTGGTAAGTGTTTATGAAAAGGTGAATACCAATTTTACCCTTCCAGATCTAGTTTAAGAAAAAAATTAATTTCATTTAAATCAAAAATCATCTTTTAATCACAGCCATTGATTGCTTGATCCAAGGGTTAGAAAATTGGTTATATGGTTCTATGCATAAAATGGGTTCTATGTTGATCCTCTCCCTATATATATATATATATATATATATATATATATATATATATATATATATATATATATATATATATATATATATATATATATATATATATATATATATATATATATATATATATATATATATATATATATATATATATATATATGTATTGGTAAAAATAAGAATAATTATTGAAATCGACAACACGATAATAAATATAAACCACACAATTTTATAAGAGGCCATCATCTGCCCGCCTCCACAGCCACGACCACCAAACCTCCTACGCCTCCATCACGAGCAGGACCACATCCCCTATCCACCCCTGCTCTTGAAAAAAAAATATTTTTTAAAATTTTTTACCATTCACTCCCGCCCCACCCAACCCCCTCAAAATTTTTTTTAACTTTTTTAATTTTTTTACCACCCACTCCCGTGCCACCCCGCCCACCAGCACCTACCCCCACCCCACCCTACCCCCCTTAAAAATATTAAATTTTTTCAAATATTTTTACCACCCACTCCCGCCCCACCCCACCCTAACGCCCTAAAAAAAACTATTTTTTTTTTAAATTTGTTTTACCACCCACTCCTTCCATATCCTAGCCACCCGCACCCACCCCACCCTACCCCCTCCTTATATTTTTTTAACTTTTTTTACCACCCACTCATACCCACCCTTACCAACACCCACTAAATAAAATTTTAATTTTTTTTTATTATTTAACCACACGCTCTCGCCCCATCACAGCCACAACTCACACCCACCCCACCTCCACCATACCCCTCCTAATTTAATTATTTTTTTACTACCTACTACCGCCCCACCCCATCCACCAGCACCCACATCCACCCTACCTACCTACCTACCTATCCACCCATACCAAGAAATTTTTTAGTTTTTTTTTAAATTTTTGGGATTTTGATTTATATAGATTGGGTAAATTTTTGATTTTTTGGATAGATACTAATTAGGTTCAAGTCGGTCAATTAAAATCATCTCCTTCTATTAATCAGAATCACATTTTTGTACGTAAATATGCCATTTTTATTTTTGCTAACCTATCACTATATTGCTTCGATTTGTATGTGCTTGTCTTTGAAACCAATTTAATAATTGACTATCGGTTCGATTTATTTGTTAACTTTGTTCTCAATCAATCACCTCTTATGGAAAACACACACACACACACACACACACACACATATATATATATATATATATATATATATATATATATATATATATATATATATATATATATATATATATATATATATATATATATATATATATATATATATATATATATATATATATATATATATATATATATATATATATAGAATAAGGATCAATTGAGGCAAAAAAAAAAGGTTGAGGTCGCGAGGACAGATCTCATCCATTCAAATTGATAGATCAAAGGCTTAGGATGTTGTGCAATTTTTATCAATTTATTAAAGTAAAGGGATTAGAGTTCAAATTTTATAAGATAAAAAGGGTATTTTAGTCACTACATATTTCACTAAATTTAACAACTCCTAAAATCTCTCCCTTCTCTCTCTCCCTTTATCTCTCTTTCCGTCTCTCTTTTTTGAAAAACACAGGAGACCAAAAAACTCATAAAACCCTAATTATCATTCATCGTCTTCATTGCCTCTGTGTTTCATCACTGTCGCCAGAGCAATAGTAGGTTGCAATGCCGCCGTTGCCGGGTCAACCAACGACTCCATTGTGCCGCCTCCTTCCACCGTTCCCGAAATAGGGTTTATGACTTCCCCTCCTCACCAATCGTTTCTTCACCCTCGATCTCTACTGTGACCAGGGAATGAAATTCTAAATGCCGAGTAATGTCTTGATGGCGAAGCATGGCGGCAGTAGGTCAAAGTGTGGCTGTGTGGGAATTGTTTGTTACAGGGAATGAAATTGTAAAAGCCGAAGAATGTCTCGGAAAATCATCAAAGGTGCTAATTTATTTTATTAGTTTTTACCTTCCTTATGTGCGTAATTCTTTGATGCACAGATTGAAGTTTCAAAAGCCAAATAATGTCATGAGGAAATCTAACAAATGTGCTAATTTATTTTATTTATTTTTACCATCCTTATGTGCGATGCACATGATATGTTTAGAAAATATCATGCTTTATATTCAAGAATGGATTTTCAACATATAATATTCTACAAGGCTATGTTTGTTCCTCCAGGTAACAAAAATGGGGAAAAAAGATTATCAACAGGTTACATATATCAATTATATATGTGATTTGTCCTTAATTTATGTTAATTCATTTAATAATTTATGATTATATTGTTTAATCATTTGTGATTAAACCCTTTAATCATTTGTGATTAAATCGTTTAATCATTTACGGTTAAATCGTTTAATCATTTTACTTGTAATCATTAATGAATATTAGAAAGAAATTCATTTGATACTTAGTTGTAATCATTTATTTGTAGTTTAGTCAGAAATTATTACAATCGATTAATAATATATATGTATGTTTGTTTTATTAAGTGTATAAGTATTAATCATTGATGATGACCAGTGTTAATCATTGATGATTAATACTATATATGTATGTTTGCTTTATTAAGCGTCTAAGTATTAGTCATTGATGATGAGCAGTGTTAATATTTGATGATTAACACTGTAACAGTCACTTTTTATTATCATTTTTATTCATCAATGCATATACATATACATACCGTTATAACTTATGAGTTGTTTTTATTTTTAATGTCGTTGAACTTGATTTTGCAGGTGTGAATCCAACAATAATAATGATCATGAGTGGCCCTCTTTCTCTTTTGTGTGATGGTAGCAACAAGAAAAATCAAAGCAACATTGTTTTGTTATCTAGTCGTCATTGAACTCGATTTTGCACGTGTGAATCCAAGAATAACAATGATCACGTGTGTCCACTATTTGTTTATGATTAAAAATGCATTGTATTTTTTGGCTATATTGTGATGTAATCATCAATGATTAAAACTGCATTGTGTTTTTTTCTCTACATTGTGTTGTAATCATTTACGATTAAAACTATATTTTATTCTATAAACATTTGTATTATTTATCTTTGCATTGTGTTCTGATCATTTGATATTTACAACTATATTCATAAATGATTACAACTGTATTCGAAGTTTTTCACGTCTACAAATATATTAAAAACTAATTTAATATAAATATAAAACTACATTGTGTTTTATAATCATTAATGATTGAAATCGTATAAATCAAATTATACAATGAAAAATATATATTAACCGAAAAATGATAATTACTATCTATTAATAAAATAAAAAAATAAAAAACAAGTAAACAAATTGACGTTATATAATTTGATAATATTAAAAAATAAAAATTAAATTATTAGTTTTTTTGGTAACTAACAATCAGAATCCTAGATTTTAGGAATCAGAATCCTAGATTTTAGGAAACTATAATTTTGATATAATTTAATTGAAATACATAATTACTAATACGCCCTTATAATTTGATTGGTCCAGAACTGGCCTCGCGATCTCAACCTTTTTGGGCCTCGATGGATCCTCCCTATATATATATATATATATATATATATATATATATATATATATATATATATATATATATATATATATATATATATATATATATATATATATATATATATATATATATATATATATATATATATATACTATACCTAATAAATAAAAATAACTTTTGCCATGTGTCCTATTTTTAAAGAATATCCTCCAACTGACACGTGTATCAGAATTTTTGATCTCTCATCCCACTAAACTCTTGAATCGGAATTTTCATTGACGATTTCAATCAAATCCCTTACAATTAGAATTTCAATTCTTTTGATCGGTTTCAATTTTGAATTCCTAATTGTCAGCCCTTAAATCTTGCAGCTGTATATCTTCAATCCTAAATCAATCGATGGACTAGAAAACCTAGAGGAACTCAATTAACATTCAAGAATTCAAGTCTAATTCTCCACCTTCTTAATCAACAGTCTCACCGACCACCGTGGAACTCGACATTCAATGGATGGAGTCATACTCATCGACCGACGACCCTGGAAGCCAGGTAAGTTTTTCTTTTTCATATCACTTCTGTAATCGTATCCTGCATATGTTATTTTCTGTTTGATTTTGCGATCCGAATCTCCAATCGAGTTGACTTCCAATCGATATGGAGAATTGATAAATATCAAGTCGATTTGGATATTGGAATCTGAATAAATGCTTAGCAGTTTAATTATAATCGGAACTCGTAACTTGAAATACGTTTTAGCAATTCGATTTGGATATTTTTTTTGTTTGATTTTATTTTTCTGTTTAGCAATTCGATACGGAATCTGAATACGTGTTTAGCAATTCAATTTGTAAACTGAATGCATGATATTCAGAATCAAAAAAGCTGAATACGTGTTTAGCAACTTAATCAGAATAGGAACTCATAACCTACAATATGGAAATTGTAACCTGCAATAGGAACATTCGTTAACCGATCAAAAACACTAATTTTACATACGTATTTGCTTTTAGATTTTACAAGATCTGAAGGTTTGTTTTGTGAGTGATATCACTGATATGGAATTGTTTCACGTGGATAAACTCGACGATTATCATAGGACTAGAACCAGGCCAGGGGCAAAATAGGAAGATTTATGGCAAAACTCAGGAACTTCAGGATCATAAGGGGTATGCATTGTAATCATTGAAGGGTCACAATAAGTTGAATTAGGGGTATGCATTGTAAACATTTCCCAAGTCAAATTCTTCACCAGAACCTAATTTTATCCCAAAATCTATCCCTCTTGGTTCAGATGGTGATTTTCTTGGCTCACACTTAGGATTTTGACAAACATCAGTGAGCGCTTTATGTTTACTCAATGGGTGATCGGTCAGCTTTCTTTGTTGACTTTCTGCGGTTCCATGGCGAAAAAACCATCCATCAACAATCATTTGACTTTCTGTACGAGGGATACCAAGGTTATTACTCTGCTGAAAGATTTTGGCTAAAACCATTTATAACATGATATTCGTCTTTATCCTATTATCATCCATAAAATATTTGCTTTTGTTGGCAATACTAAATTTACCAAAATGTCCATAACCATATTCAATATCGTGGCCGCCTTTTATTTTCTCCAAGTTATTTGTTCCATTTATTTCATGGAAGTTATTGCGCATTTCATTCGCATTATTTATATCTACATAAAATGCAAATACTCAAGTTCAAAGTAAGAAATTATTTTTATTAAAAGCAAAATAAAAAAACACACAAGGTATTTGTATTATTTTATTATAGTTTTTGGTTATTAAAAATCATTTTTCTTAGTTGCCCGGTTTGAGAAAAGTTAAAATACATAACTACATGACATACTTTTATCATATTATCGATTATACTTTTTGGTTATTAAAAATCATTTTTCTTACCGTTCTTGCTTACGATGTTAATTAAAAAACATTATTTTTATGAAAAGAAGAGAAACATACGTAAAACACAAAAGTACTTTTATCATTCAATCATTTAACTAAACACAACAGAACACGCCTCATTTCTATTTAACTGCAGGTTTTATAAGTTATTATTTTTTGTAGTGAGTTTTTGTGGTAAACAATAATGTATTTGTGATTAAACTATTTAATGCTTTTTGTCAAATGTCATACTGGTTTTTGACAAATGTCATACTGGATCCTCTTTTGCCACGTGTCTTTTTTGTAATGAGTATCATCCGGCTGACACGTGGCTTTCTCCTATAATCAGAAAACGAATCATTCTAATAAAGTTGAATAAAATAATTTAGATTTTTTTAAATTTCAAATATGCCTTTTCTGTCATTTTTATTCTCAAACTACATGTTATAATTGTTTATTTTTTTCACGTACAGTTTAATTGAGTCTAAAAAAATCACCCTCATTAGCAAGCTAGATGTTTTGAAAGACGACTTCACCATAAAAGTTGCAGTCATCCGTATGTGGAACCAAATGATATTTGACAACCCAAAAGAGAAATATTCTATCGAAATGATTTTAATCGACGAACAGGTATTTGTGTAATTACGTTTATTTTCCTACTTTAATTTTATTATTAGTTATAGTAGATTTGGACTTATTATCTAACAAATAACTAATTTATTATATGTCATTCTTATTATTTATATTATTTTGCTTTTATTATCAGGGAAATAAATCCAGGCATCTGTGTCAAGAAAATGTATACCGAAATTAAGAAAATACTTCAACAAAATGTTGCTTTTTACATGGAAAAGCTGTCCCTCGGTATGCAAGTTTCAGTTAATAAGTTGGTGGAAAATGAAAACAAACTTGAATTGCATTTCAAAATGAAAGTTACAAGGTGTGATGATTTTCAAGGTTCTTTATATGGTTTTTCGTTTGTGGATTACCAATCAAAAAGATTCCTTTCAAGTTTCAAAGGATACAATTTCCACTTGCTGTATGTTTTGCAATGACCATAAATAAAAGTCAAGGACAATCGCTATCCAAGGTTGATTTGTTTTTAAAAGAACCACTTTTCACACATGGTCAGCTGTATGTTGCATTATCCAGAATTAAAAGTAGACAAGGACTTAGACTACTGATTTTAGATAAAGAGGGTGAAATTACAAATAGGACATCAAATGTTGTATACAAAGAAGTATTTCGAGCATTTTGAATTATTATCACGTGTTTCATTTTCAGTATTATTCTTTTATTACTTTTGGTACTTATTCTTCATTTTAATCATATTTTATTTAAACATAGCGTTCGTAATTCCTATCTAAAACCAGCAAAATTTATCATATCATATAAAATATCAAAATAAACAAAATTCACAAATGACAATTTTATCTTCTGCAATATTGATATTTTTCATATTATTTTATACATTTTTTAATCATCCCGTGTATTACACGGGTTTCTAACCTAGTATATATATATATATATATATATATATATATATATATATATATATATATATATATATATATATATATATATATATATATATATATATATATATATATATATATATATATATATATATATATATATATACACACAGATCATGATAGAACGTAAAAAAATGAGATAATCTAAGAACTACCTAGGAATTTTTTTAAAACATAATATTCTTTACAAAGAAAAATCATACCCAATTTTTTATCAATTAGCAAAGAATAAAAAGAATTAAAAAAAATTATCTTCTTTTTACATGCATATTCATTGTTTTTCGACCAGTAAAATATTTAGATAAGTACCCACGATCAAATTGCATCTTTTCTACAATCTGTGAATTGTTTTTAGCAAAATTCCCTTTCTCAATAGTAATATTACCATTTCTTCCTACTCTTTTTATAGCTTTAGAAATCTTGCTTCCTACTTTATAATCATTAGCACTTATGGAGGCAACATCTGAAAGCTCATGATCTTCAACCTACAAGGTACATTCAACTTTGGGCTGCCATATATAGGCATTTTAGATTTTAAATTTATAAATTACATGGATTTCAAAAAAGGGTCATATTTATTATTTAATCAGAACCTCTCTAGACGTTAACTTGAGTTCTGAAACAAATGCCTTCTAATGTTCTTTGAATACCTCGTGATATCTGTATAGGGTTCATTTCTGCTGCAATAACCTTTAAAAATTCAAAAGTTAATGAAATTTTTGTTGGAGTTTCGATTGTTTAAATCTTAAAATGTAGGGTCTTTTGCACCTTCACACCTTCTGAAATTAGGTTGTGTGCAAGTATGATTGAAGCGGTGTTATACACTTTTTTTCCTTTTTCATTAAAATGCAGAATCAAGTAATTCAAACTGCAAGAGCCGCTAGGGATTCAGCTGTGAGAGAAGCAACCCAACTACAACAAGAACTCGTAAATTTACTTATTTATCCTCAAGCCATAATTGGTTATCTAAGTTACTAAATTTGATTTTTATATACATTTTGATGTTAAAATCTAATCATATCAATTTGGCCTCCCATTAGGAAATGCTAAAGAGAAGGACCCAAAAAACGACTCCTCTAGTCCTCTTGGATTCTCTTTAAAGCTCACGATAGTTGCTAGAATCATTGGGATACTGGTTGGTAATTGGTTTAAATGGTCCCTTAACTCTTTTTTGGCCTTTTAAGGGAACAAAGCCTCTAATAACCGGCTATATTACCCCTCTCCTAAGTGAACCTGATTACCAATGCCACATCACTAATACGTGTGAAATAAATCTGACGTGGTCACCACGTGGCCGTCCAATTGTAGCAACATTGGGGACCAATGCGTGTACAGTGGTATCGTGATCCCCTCCGTTAAAAGCGGTACCTCCATCAATCATTTTTCGAAAGCTTCTTACCCTCATTAACATCAAAACTGAAATGCCGTCATCCACATGATCCTCACGATTCTCCATGGCCGGTATAATTTTGGAGGACCTGTTACTCCCTTACCCGAAGAAGAGAAAATGTGTGGCCAAATCTTCTACTGAAGGCAGAAAGATGTCGATGGTGGTGCGGTCGGAAAGTACATTGGTGAAGACGGACAAATTCAATGTAACCTCATCGAGCCTACGTCTCTGAGGGGGAATATTAATGTATCCCACATTGGTGCGACACGGTCTTATAAAAGTGTATATATATATATATATATATATATATATATATATATATATATATATATATATATATATATATATATATATATATATATATATATATATATATATATATATATGTTGGAGTCTCCCCTCTCTCCACAATGGCTCTTTTGGAGAGACACTCTTAGGCTCCACATATATTTACATGGTATCAGAGCCGGCGTCCCGCACCCTGTAACCTCATCGAGCCTACGTCTCTGAGGGAGAGTATTAATGTATCCCACATTGGTGCGACACGGTTTTATAAAAGTGTATATATGTTGGAGTCTCCCCTCTCTCCACAAGGGCTCTTTTGGAGAGACACTCTTAGGCTCCACATATATTTACATTCAAACAAGTGCATTCGGATTTTCGCTCACTCCAAAAGAAGGTGAACATTGGAATATGGTGTTTCAATAATTGGTTTAAATGATCAGGGAGAAGGGTTTCATAGGAACAGCTCCTACAATGTTTTCGCCAATATTTGAACCGCCTAAACACTCTTCATTAATGCGGACAATATTTGATCCGTATAAACACTATTCATTAACACGTGATGAATAATCAGCTTGGTAGGAGTGATGATGATTACATTGCAAGTGACTAGGAAGCTGATTAGGCTCCTTTAACTGGATGACCCCTTTAATTTGGGGTGAATGGTGTTTTTAGTTGCAAGTGACCACCACCACCATCGCCGCCACCAACTGCCGCTGTACCATAATAACTCTGGTCACTGATTCTTTTGAAGTTTAAAACAATGATGGATGGTGATGAATCTTTTGTTTTCTTAAAAAACTTTGTCCAAATCTGATTTGTTTATCTTTTCCTTTTTGTTATCTCTCTACATGGACCATTGCAAATTGCGATATTGTTTGTGGGTACTTTTGGTCAACACGTAAATGAATGCCAACTTTATTGAGCTTATCTTCTTGCATGTCTTTTTACTGAATTGATGCGAGAATCATGCGAAATGGCACTCGAATGAGCAATTGGAATAAAATGTTTTTTTTAATTATATAAGGATAGGTTCAACATAGAATCAAATTATATTGAGTAACTATGGAATCACGTGAAAATTATCAATGTTCATTTATAAACATATATAATTTTCATTTTTATAGATGAACATGTTCATAAATGAACATATGTTCATAAGTGAACATGTATAATTTTTACGTGGTTATATGGTTAGCCAATATAATTTGGATCTATATTAAACTATCAGTATATGTGTGTGTGTGTGTATGTGTGTGTGTGTGTGTGTGTGTGTGTGTGTGTATATATATATATATATCTATATATATATATATATATATATATATATATATATATATATATATATATATATATATATATATGTATGTATGTATGTACGTACGTATGTATGTATGTATGTATGAATGCATGTATGTATATATATACGAAATCGAACTAAGGGAAGTTAAGCAAGCCAGGAAGAAGTTCTTACCCGTGGATTGAACCTCTGACTGACGATAAGAGCAACAGTCCACAGTGGCGGAACTTAAGAGGGGCACTTTTTATCCTTCTAATTTCTATGCGTCATAACAAACTAACAATTACTATATATTGAATTAGTTCTCATATATATTCTGTGGAAAGTTATTGTCAAAACTCCACTTATACCCCTCCATCTTTCACAACAATTAACATATCATACAAAAACCCACTCACATGCAATTGCTTTTAGATAATAAATGAGCAATTAAGATAACTAGCCGTTTTAATATTATTGATCGGAAGATTTGTATGTTTAAATTTTATTTTTATTCGTAAAATTTTATAAAAGAATTTTAAATATAGGATAATCTCATTAAATATGATTTATTTCATTAATACTTATGAACGTTGTCATACAAAAATATTATTTGTTTAGTGTAAATTATATAAAAATTTCAATGATAAAATTAAGCGTGTTTATATTTTTTTAGATAATAAATAGGCAATTAAAATAACGGTTTCACATTGATGAACAATGTAAGAATATGCTTTATTAGTCGTTTTGTTTAGAAATTTTTGATATTTCATATCTTCAAATCAAATTAAATATGTTTATATGTTTTTTTTTTTAACTTTTTGGTTTCGGCCCCCCTAATTGTATTGTTTGTGTTCCGCCCCTGACAGTCCAGCTCGATTACAACTCCTAAATAGGTTTGTCAATAGGGCGGGTTTGGAGCGAATCACCCTTGATCCGTACCCATTAAAAAAATGAATATATGATCCGCTCCGCTCCAATAACCCGCAGGGTTTTGAATATTCAGTCCATACCCCCATCCACCGAATTAACGAATATCCGACCCTTTTACCCGACAATTTTACAATATTTAATTATACAATTTAAATTTGTGTCACAAAGTAAAATTTCTCAAAAATACAATTTCTCAAAAAAAGATAAACGTCTATTATAATATGATTACATTGCTTAATACTTAAAAGTCAATACAATAAGAATTACATTCTAATTAAACATCAAGTCGAGTACTTTTTTGTTTCCTCGATGGTAGCCAATCGGCATTGATATATATATATATATATATATATATATATATATATATATATATATATATATATATATATATATATATATACATATATATATATATATATATATATATATATATATATGTATGTATGTATATATATATATATATATATATATATATATATATATATATATATATATATATATATATATATGTATATATGTATATATGTATATATATATATATATATATATATATATATATATATATATATATATATATATATATATATATATATATATATATATATATATATATATATATATATATATAAACGGAGCGGGTCATAAATGGAGCGAATCGGCATTGATCCATACCCAACCCGTTTAATAAAAGAGTTAACAGGTACGGATCATAAACGGGTAAACGAATCGAAATTTAAGATCCAAATCCAAAAAATTGTGACGGGTTTGGAGTGAATCAGGGTCAAAACCCGCTCCATTGACAGGCCTACTCCTAAAGCCTAGCGGGCAGCAACCGGTCCATAACAACTATTATTATCTATGTATGTATGTATGTGTGTGTGTGTGTGTATATATATATATATATATATATATATATATATATATATATATATAGTTGAGATATTTTGAGAACCAAGGAGAGCCCGAGAACCCGATAACTCGAGGAGGAGCGTCGGATGAGAAATTTTAATGGTCAAGATTCATTAATGGCAAGACTGTAAATAACACAAAACTATTGGACATCAATTAAACAAATTAAACATTCCAGGGGCAATTGTGACAAATCACAAACAAAATAAATGAGAAAGGAAAATGAATCAAATTAAATTATTATCGCAAAATTCAAGGGAATCACGATATTCTTCGAATCTTCATACCTTCTTCGAATCTTAAAAATTCTGAAGAACACGTCCACGGCAGCAACTCTCAATACCTGATCGATTCTCGCAAGTTTCAATTTATTTCTTCTGAATAAAAGCACAGGTTCATTCCTAACTACATTATACATAAGATTCTGTTTCTTTTTTCCTTTTTACTCGAAAATTTCAGTCCCAAAACGTCATCAATGAGCAAAATGAAGTTCCACTGAAGTTGATGAACACTAATTACTGCATATCCGACGTTGTTTTACAAAAAAAGTACAAAAATCACCAAAAACTAACCTAGGTCGTAGGATTTCAAATTTGAAGAAAACTTTTCATGATTCTCACAATTTATAACATGTATATCTATCAAATATTTGATTCGATCGTTTTACTTCTCAACCGTGTTTCTATACAAATTAGAACAATACACTCATTGTTTGTTGATTTTGAAAATTTATACAACGATCCTAATAATTTTCTGCTATTATCCTGTGATTTGTTTGAAAAAGTAGTCTACTATGATAATGATAGTTGTTTGAGGACAATGTTCACATATTTTCATGGTAAAATGTTTGGTAGACGTAAAACCTAATACATTGACATTGTTTCACTGTGAATTGTAGTTTTCTATACATGTACAAATTTGTATATCACAAAAACGGTCTATGAAATGATGAAATATTTGCATATTGATAGACTTTCTAAACCTGAATCATCCACATTGTTTGACTATATGTGTATGTAGTTTTTTGCACAGGTACACAAAAATTGTCTATGAATGTTCAAATATGGGCATATTGATAAGTTTGCACATGTACAACCCTGAATAATTAACCATGCTTGCATATTTGTGTATGGATTCTGCTGCACATGTACAAAAGTTTTTTTTGTGAAATGTTGAAATATTTGCATATTGACAAACTTTGTACATGTACAACCCTAAATCATCCACATTGTTTGACTATATGTGTATGTAGTTTGTTGCACATGTACAAGTTTGTACATATCAACAACTGCCTATGAATAGTCATTAAGAAATTAACTCTAATGTTAATTTATTACATGTACAGGACAAAAGTTAAAGAAGAAAAAAATATAGGGAAAACTCAAAGACATGTACAGAACTTGACAGCACTTGTATAGACAGGTACAAAAAAAATTTCAAAAAGGTACAACTAAGCACATTATTATTACCTTCTTCCATATATGGATAAATTTGTACATGTGCAACAGGTGGACAGAGTCAAATATGCAGACTTTTGTACATGTGCACAAACGTGTACAAAAGAAAACTTATGAACATTTCTATACATTGTTTACATGGACAAACTTTGATGAAAAACATGCACATGTGCAAAACTTTGGACATGTGCAAATTTGTATACATTTGTAAAGAAATTTTTACATGTGTAAAGGGTGGACATAGTCAATTTACATATATGCAAACTTTTGTACATGTGCAAAAAACATGTCCATACGGAAACCTATGAATATTTCTATATATATTGTTTTCACAGACAAACTTTAAAGAAAAACATGCACACGTGCACAAATTTGAACACGTGCAAACTTGTGCACATGTGCAAAGATTAATCAAGAGGTATTAAATATTATTGTTAATTCTTTCATTATATAAAATATATGACCATAATCCTTTGTAAAAATATAGGTTGGTCCATCTCAAGTCCACGATAATCAGTTGAATGAAGAGGTGGTTGATCCAGAAGTGAATCAAGAACGGGTTGAAGAGGTGGTTGATCCGGAACCGATTGCACCGGTACAGAGGAGAACAAGGAAAGATTCAGAAAGAATAAACATATTGAAGTTGAAAGCACCATGGAAGGTGACACGCCTAGGTCGTCGTGCTATCAAAAATAAGAAAAACCTAACACACACACTAACACAGTGGTAGTCAGGGTCGATCCGCAGGAGCTACGTGGTCAGACCAGATGATAGATTACCAACTATAGTGTCACGCTATTGTCGAAGGACTTCAGTTTCCAAACCCTTTCCGCTAAAACTCAAAAATCCTAAACTAAACAATCCCAAAACAAGCATAGACAAAGCTAAACTTCAAACCAAACCTAGTTACTTTCTGAAATCAGAAGTACATCACTAATTCAAAAGTAAACAAAGGCATTCAACAATCCAAATATAAACCAAAACAAGTCATAAACTAAACCAAGAACTAAGGTCCAATGGGACAGTCGATGGCTAAAGTTCAACCCTAAAAGGCTAACCTAATTGGCTACTGAAATCAGCGAAGGAAAACAGTCCAACAAGGTCAAATCAAACATCCAAACACAACACAACCATGCAAAACTGATATCAATCATCAAAACACCAAAAAACAAAGATTACTTGTAACCAAATGCTTCTCATTAACCAAAAACGAATTCTAATGATCCAATACAGTCACCATTACTGAAAAACAGTAAACTAAAGTGCTCAAGGTCAGTGGTTGTCACTCCCAAAGACCCTAGCCAATATTGCTAACTAATACTAAAATGAAATTAAATTATAAAACATAAAATACCAATTGAGAGGTTCCTGATGCTTAATCACGGAGTCAAAGAGCTTCCAGGTCGTTTTTCCACCGGGTCTTTGCTAGGGTTTTCGGCTGTAAATGGCTCTATTTATAGTTGCAATTTTCCTGCAGCTGCGCCGCGCATAAGTGGATCCCGTGTCGCGCATGCTGGCTTATCCCCGTTTTATCAGACTTTGAATTTTGTTCCACCGCCTTGTATCCGCGTCGCGCCTTATGATTCCGCTGCGCGCGTACGTATTTTCCTGATTTTTCCTTCTTCTCCAAACTTTCTCCAATTTGTACGCTTTTGGTCCTTGTTTTCATTATTTTCCTCCAAACATGTACTGGCACGAAAAGTGAGAATACCACGATATAAATGATATAATTTCACTAAGAATAGGGCTCAACAACGACTAAAATATGTAATATCACTAGGCGTTGTTAGAAGGATAAATATGGGAGGGGTTTGGATAAAAATAATCATTATAATATAGATTAGGTTGTCTATGAAACTTCTGTTGTTAATACATCTAAAAATAGGATGCTTTGTATTTTGTTAGCTTGTTTGGACTACTTTAGCTTATAATCAAAACTGCTATTATGTTAATATGTCCAAAATTGCTTATAAACACAAAAATCAAATGTACAAGAAAATCTGCACATAGGCAAATTATGGATAATTGGTTTTGTACATAAGCAAAATCTTAATGATGTTCCAATTCAAATCTTATTTATATAATCTCACACTTCAGAGAAAAAAAATTTATGTTTCTGTAAAATAATCAATAATGAAAAACCTCTACATGTGCAAAACAGTTTAAATAATTTGCAAAAATTTGCACATGTGCAAAATTTCTTATCCACAACAAAAGCAATACAAAAAAATTTACAGATATGCAAACATCTATTTCCAGCAAAAACAATTATAAAGAGATTAGTACATACAAAAAAGAAATGCCAGTATACATCTCTCAAACATCAACAAAAATGCATATAAACAAATTTATAAACTATGATTAAAACCTTATAAATTCTTAAACTTTGCATATATGCAAAAAAAACCTAAAAGAACAAATGAACCATTATCCAGATTATTCATACTAAATCTCAATATAAAACTCATCATTTGTGATACTAAAAAAATGAAAAAAAAAATCAAATGTTCATTCTTGCTGCCTCTTTTTCTTCTGCTGCCTTTCTTTCAGCCTCAAGTCTATCTGGACAACATCTCCAATCATGTTTTTCTCAAGGTGCTACCTTCTTCTTACAATATCTACAAGTTCTAGGATTTTTCCCAACCAATTGCATTGATGCTTCTCTTTACCCTTGAATCCTTTTCCTACCAGTTCCAGACCCTTTAAACTTCACACCTTCAGGATTACGTATCGTAACTTTATCAACCTTCTTTATACCGAGCATGGAAGATATACACAATCATCTTTTGTACGGGTATCTTTCTTCGGTGGATTATGTTTAATTTTCAACCTAAGTTCCTTTTGCCACTCTGTAAGCTTAAGGATAGAATCTGGATCATGTGCTATCATGTTTATGGAATCTGCTATCACTCTGTATGCATCTTGTACCAATGCATTACAGCATCCAACATCTTCACCAATGAAGTAGCACTTTTCCAACTCATGTGAACGTATAACACCTTTTTACCATCTTTTAAGAAAATACTTTGCAGGTATTTTAGACCTAAACTTTGATTTTATTACACATAGCACATGTCTACAAAAAAAATCAAAATGCTTAAATACCATGCAGTTACAATTGAAAGAGTCATCTTTTGCAGAGCACACAACCTGAAAACAGTTTGCAAATAATGACTAAAATTTGTAAAAGTGTAAAAACCTGCATATGTGCAAAACAAGAAAAAAAAAAGAGGGGGCGGGCGGGAATATGTATGTGTGCAAAAATTTGCCCATAAGCAAAACTTTGCACATAGAAAAAATTATGCTTACAAACAAACTGCTCATATGCAAAAACTTTCCCATGCGCAAACATACGTCATATTGGAACTGATTTCTGATCAAACTTATGAAGTTGCATGAATTGGGATTAAAGAACACACTTTGGTTTGGTAAATTTTACCCATGATCTGCTCTAAAACAGTAAATGTTTCCTTGCTAACCATTGATCTACAGTTGGAGACCGAGCAACTCCACACGCAATCATGAACTTCTTTCTGGAACAAGGAAAATATTTTATGTGTGTAAAACCTGGATCCCTGAACTTCAAACTCCAAACGTGAATGAATTGATGGTAGTTTGTTTACAGAGTTGTAGTCGCGTTCTGACTGAATAATCCTTTGTTTATCCATGACAACATCAAACTTGACCATGAACATAATCAAGTTGGTTGTATTTGACAAGAAGCTCTGAAAAAAATAATTCTCACTCTCGGATCTTGATATCGTCCTCATAAGACCAGGCAAGGGCATATCTTTGAAGTACCCCGGAATCCATGATGAACACAACCAATACATCTTTTTCAGCCATTTATTTTCATTAAGTCCATGTTCTACTACCAACGAGTTCTAGTTGTGCTTAAAGACATCAGGATCAAGACATGAGTTCCAAATTAGATTGTTCATCCTTTTTCTAAAGTCAGTTTCTTTAATCACTTTTGAAGACACCTGCATTAAAATAGTTACATGAATCTTTATGCATGTTTAACATTTTAACCGTCAAACAAAAATGTAGAAAGTTGCACACGTGCAAACATATGAAAAGTTTGCACATGTGCAAACATATGAAAAGTTTGCGCATGTGCAAAATGGTTTATACCATTAAAAAAATCTCTGAAAAATAAGACCTTGCATTAGAAGGAATCATACTTCTGGAAGTTGCATATATGCCAAAATAAATATTAAATATGGATACATGGTTCTTTTGCAAATTGTTACTGATGTAAAATATTTGCATGTACCAAGGTTTAAACATGTGTAACCATCATCACACATGGACAAAAAGTTTGCCTATGTGCATAAACTGTAACAATTTGCACATGTACAAATTAGAAAAGGGAGGCTAATCTTACCATGGCTGTTAACTTTTTACCAATATGCCACATGCAAAGACGGTGCCTAGATTGGGGGAAAACATTTAGAACAGCATTGCGCATAGCACGGTCTTGGTCTGTAACAACAATCGAAGGTGCACTTCCAAAGGCATTAAGAAAGCTATGAAGGAGCCAAGTGTAGTATTCTTCAGTTTCCTGTGCAATTAAAGCTGCCCCAAAGGTAACACACCTTTGGTAGTTGTCAATTTCGGTGAAAGGAACCAAAATCATG